>BFEA01000347.1:277715-295020 GCA_003427395.1 Chara braunii | reverse complement strand
TCTCTCTCTCTCTCTCTCTCTCTCTCACACACACACACACGCACACACACACACACACAGACACACACACACACAAACACACACACACAATCAATCAATCAATCAATCAATCAAATCAATCAATCACACACACACAATCAATCAATCAATCAATCAAATCAATCAATCAATCAATCAATCAACGAAACCAATCAAGATAGAATCGATAGGATCTTGATTGATTGATTGATTTGAATGATTTGAATGATCTGATTGACTGATTGATTGATTGATTGAATCTCTCTCTCTCACACACACACACACACAAGAGGACACACACACACCAACCCCAGCCTGACCTCTTTATTTCTTTATTTGTTTTCAATTTTTGCATCTTAATTTTTTTTAAACACCCAATTTCCCGACACAAACCCGAGAAACATTTTTCAAAAAATACAGGACAACTCAGCAACCATGTCCCTTATGATAAAAAAAATGACAAAAAAAAATTCCTGTTTTTCTTTGTATTTATTTTTTAAAAATTTGTTTAAATCGAATTTCGTTTTTCATTTTTTAAAAATCTTAAATGAAGTCCGATTCCAAAATAAAAAATATACAATTGTAGAGATTTCCAAGCCCCACAACCCTATTTAAAATAAAAAAATGTAATTTTAGGGGTATAAAAAAAATATTAAAAAAACAGGCCGCGACCGACTTTTTCAGCCGCGGCGACCGAATTGCCCGCGGCCTAGGCCGCGATTGTCACGTAGGTTGCAGTCAAGCCTGCCAACTCAACCCACTTGAGAGGATCTAGAGATCCAAGGGGTAGAGAATAGATCTCGCTCCACTACTCTCGACTCACGAAAAGTTTCGTGCGTCCTTCTAGAGCTGTCAGACGTGCAAAACTCTCGAAAAAAAAGTATTACCTCCACTTACTCTAGAAGGGTTTGCTCGAGATGCAGTGGCAGAATGAGACGAGCTCTCTGACTGCACTAAAAGACAGCGCCGCCCTGTTCTGATGGTCGGGAAACGAGGCGCACTCACGAAAAAAAATGGTCGGAGTGGGGATACAAGGACACTGGAAAAGCATGTCGTCGCAGGCTGAGCACTCTAGACACTTCGAGAGTGCCCTTCGAGAGTGCTTTCTGACACCTCTCAAAGGTCGTTTTCGAGAGCACCTATCTAGAGTGAGTGGAGCAGGTAGTGGAGCGAGACCCAATCTCCGCCTTCAATTAAAGAACGAGCGCAGAAACGTAGCAAACAAAGAAAGGAGAGCGAGAAATAGAGAAGCTAGATTGGAGAGCAGCACGTCGGACAAGGCTGCGATCGAGGTTTAGATGAGTTTGTCATAGATGACTCTACAAAGGTGCTCAAGGCAGGAATGATGAGCTTTTACGAGTACATGATGTCCATTCCACCCTAGATCAAATACTTAAGTGTTTTGCGTGGGATGGGTAGACCACTCCCTTCCACAAAGGCCAGATCTAGTGTTAGGCGGCGTCCAATCCCATCGCTATCAACACTGTCGGCAGTGTTAGGCGCTCATACCATTGTCAGACAGTTCGTCACGAGCAGCCACACAGGCTCTCGCGTCTTCATCTTCTCATCCCGCTGCAGCTGTAGTTCGAACAGCTTGTACAGCAACAGGTACCAGCTGGACTGCAACAACATTGCATCCCAAAGACCGCGATGTCTCCTCCTGAACCATTCACAGGGGATAAGGAGGAGGACCTTAACACTTGGTTGAGTACAGTTCTAATGTGGGTGAGGGCCAAGCGAACGCTGCTCGGTCTGGAAGTGATTGTGGCTGCCTCATACCTCATATGGCCGGCAGCACAATGGTTATGGTTTAGTAGCACAAGGGCTTTGGGAGGAAGTTTGATGATTGGGCTAAGACCAGACGGGCTCGTTTCCAGCGTTGGTAAAACAATGGTGGCACAACCCTCAGCAGACTCAACAAGCCACTAATTCGTTGGCCAACTTGCACTTTAAAGAAGGACAAGGCTGCCCGCCACTAATTCGTTGGCCAACTTGCACTTTAAAGAAGGACAAGGCTGCCCGCAAACACACAATTGTGGTTGAGAAACTAATCGTTGTCTCAAGTGCCCCATGACCGCCAAATCCTATTGACCATGTATTTGAGATGTTTTCCCGCATACATCAAGAATATGCTGGTTACCGAGCAAGCATCAACATGCACGCATGCACGATTTCACTTCCTTAAGCAAGAAGGCCTTAGATACTGAGGCAAAGTTGGGGTGTGTGCAGTAAGTTCCTGCGGATGGGAGAAGAAGGACATCCCACAAGATTCGAAGAAGCAGTGTATTTGTTTCATGATGATGATTCCGATGTGAACTAGGAGTAGATAGATGACATTTCCGATCGTGTAGGAGACACAAAGATAGGGGGTGAGGAGTGTTGAGGGAGGAACCTTGGGTGCAGCAACGGAAGGAAAGGCAAGTAGGCAGCGTAAGGGCGGCCAGCAGAAGAGTCCAGGCGAGGCTTAGGTTCCGCCCAATGCACTTGCATGGGTAGAAGCCGGTCTTGAACAAGACATGTGGAGGGAACTGCGGCCAGTATGGGTAAATGCAATATAAGTGCAAGAACAAAGGTCTCTCTGAAGATTCCGCCCACGATGGCTGCTCTGGATCTTCAACCCATTGAGGTTACTTTTGCGAGCAGCTCCTAGGCCTATAGAAACTATAGTTGCGTTGACTAGCTGAACTGGAGGATGTTCCCTCACCACTTCAGGCTAGGGCCCAAGCTATTGACTCTTTTGGCACCCTGCAGGCACGTCTAGACCAAACGATGCTTTGTTCATTGGACGTGTTTGAAGCCTTACAGGACCTAGAGAAGGAGAGGTCAGATAAAGATCCTCGTGAGTTTTGGGTGGTGATGGCAAAAGGTCCTAGAGGGGAGCCACTTCGTTGTCGAAGTTAGTGTGGATGGCCGAAAGTGTGGTGCCCTCGTAGACGTTGGCTCCACTCGGGCCTTCATGAATCACGATTGTGTTGAGAGGCTGCGCTTAGGGGACTTGGTGCAACGGCTGAGTACAGTTCTAGCTTCTACATTGGGCAACATGGAGCGCATGGTTGTCCAAGACTATGACAAGGATGTGGTCTTCACCTTCTCCTATGGTTAAGGACTTACCATTCGATATGTTGTGGGTATATATTACCTTTAGGTTGCACAACCCCAACTTGACTGGTTTGAAAGATGCTCAAGCATTTGTTGCCAAATGGAAGGACTGGTAGACTAGCAAAATCCAGGTCTAGTAGGCTAGTGGATCCCTACAATTGCATGTGCTCGCCCGCGTTTTATAACGATTATAAGCTAATAAAAAACAAGAGGGTATGTAATTCGTCATCGTCTTTGAGAAAGCGGAGGCCATTAAATCACCCCCAAAGATCAAAGTTGTTGCTAGGTTCCCGGATCTGTTTGAGGTACCATCGAGAGTCGTACAGCGGGAAGTCGTCCATGCCATAGAAATCATCCCAAACAGTAAAACAAGGAATATTTATAGGATGGCTTTTGCCTAGTTGGAAAAACTTCGGCGATAACTGAAAGAGCTCGTAGAAAGGGTCCGATATGGTCTAGCACATTTCCCTACGGTGCACCAATTTATTTGTTATGAAGAAAGGGGGATGATTGAGGATGTGCATTGATTATAGGGGCCTGAATGCCATCACCGTTAAAAACAATCAACCTCTACCCCGCATTGACGTCCTTTTGGATAGGGTGCAAGGATGTACGTACTTCACGAAGATAGTTTTAATTTCGTTTATGACTATACTGCGATCAGATCGGAGGATCAGCCCAAAAAATGCTTTTCAAACTAGGTATGGTTTGTACTAGTTTGTGGTGATGGCTTGTACAACGCGTTGGGTGCAATTCCAGCATACCATAACTTTATCGTTGTGTACCTCTACGACATCCTTATCTTTTGTTAGAATATGGAGGAGCACGCATAGCACGTTGACCTTGTGCTTGGTCTCCTGGACAACATATGTATATAATCAATTAGGAGAAATGCGAGTTCGATTGCACCAAGGTCTTATTCTTGGGTCATGAGATATCCGTGGAAAGTATAAGGTTGGAAGATGCGAAGGTGGCTAGTACTAGGGATTGGCCATAACCTCCGTATGTGACAGAGGTCAGGTCGTTCTTGAGGATGACAGGCTACTACCACACTTTTGTGAAAAACTATAGTATGTTGTTGCACCTTTTAGGGACTAACACGGCTTGACACCCCGTAGGAGTGGACAAATGACTGCGAGAGAGCCTTCAAATGATTTTGTGTGTTAAAAATCTATAGAAAAGAAAAAACAAAAAAGGACTTCGATGGACCACACCAACGGAACAGACACTACACTTGATGTCCGGGGGGAGCACGGGGTTGTAGTTGGATTGGTGTGTACCTCTCTCTCTCTCTCTCTCTCTCTCTCTCTCTCTCTCTCATGCACCCTTGCCGTTTTTGTGTTTAAAAAAAAAAAAAAAACACTTTGATGGAGCACACCAACGGAACAAAGTAGGGGCACGGGGTTGTAGTGGGATTGGCGTGTCCCTCTCTCTCTCTCTCTCCCTCTCTCTCTCGTGCATCCGTGCCGTTTGTGTGTTAAAAACTTATAAAAAGGAAAAAACAAAAAAGGACAACGATGGACCACACCAACAGCACAGACACTACACGACGTCCGAGGGGAGCAGGGGGGTGTAGTTGGATTGGTGTGTCCCTCTCTCTCTCTCTCTCTCATGCACCCGTGTCGTTTTTGTGTTTAACAAAAAAAAAAAAAAGCGCTCCGATGGACCACACCAACGAAACAGAGTACACTTGATACCCGGGGGGGGCAGGGGGTCGTAGTTGGATTGGCGTGTCCCTCTCCCTCTCCCTCTCCCTCTCTCTCTCTCTCTTGCCCACGGGGCTTTCATTGTAGTTTTTTTACTATTTTGTAGTGCTCCCGCTGGACCATGAATCCGATATCAACCTGATTGGAACAGATACTACACTTTGTCGTGTTTGGAGGCAAGGGGGTTAGTTAGTTTGGGGTCTCTCTCTCTCTCTCTCTCTCTCTCTCCCCTATTCGCTGGCTCCGCTGAACTCACGTCAAAAGGCAAGAAAAAGCAACGATTGTGTAGTGCCCCGCACAATGAAATGTAACGAAGGAGGCATGGAGTGGAGTAGGCAGCGGGGCCGGGCGGAGAAGCATAGGAGGTGCGGAAGAGCAATGAAGTAAAGGGGAGGAGCAGCTGAGAAACTGAGGAGGATGAGTGTCGGAGGGGGTATGGATAAGCTGCGGAGAAGGGGCGGATGAGCGGTGAACGCATGGAGGCTGAGGAAGGGCGGAGGAGGGGCCAGGGAAAGGCGGAAGAGGGGCCAGGGAAGGGCAGAGGAGAGGACGACAGGAGCAGAGGAGGTGGTGTGGAGGAGCAAAGGACGGGCTGAGAAGGAGCGAAGGGGGAGTGGAGGAGCGCAGGAGGGGCAGAGGAGCAGGGGGGGAGCAGTGGAACAATGGAGGAAACGCTGAGGATGAGCGTGGGAGGAGGGGCGGAGGCGCGGAGGATGAGCGGAGGAGGAGAGGCAGAGGAGGAGCAGCAGAGGAGGATGAGAGGGGAGACGGGCGGAGGCGCAGAGTATTAGCGAAGGAGGTGGGGCAGAGGCACAAAGGATGAGCGAAGGAGGTGGGGAGAAGGCGAAAACAAGTTGCAGAGGGGGCGAGGAGGGTGAGCGGAGGAGGAGAGGCGAAGGCACAAAGGAGCTGGGGAGGAGGGGCAGGAGATGGGGAGGAGCAGCGGAATAGGAGCTCTCGATGAGCGAAGGCCGGGAGGAGGGGAGAGGGAACAGGGGAAAGGTGGGGGCTCCTGCAGTCGGTGGCGGGGGGAGGGGGGGTGGTAGCGACGCCACTTACCTGAGTCTCCCATATTGGAGCAGCGGCCAAACACAGTCCAGAGATGACAGAGGCCCACGACAGCTCATGGCTAACCACAGTTGCACCACAGAGAGAGAGAGAGAGAGAGAGAGAGAGAGAGAGAGAGAGCATGACTCAGCCAGACTGTTTCGTCAAACTTTCACCGACTCATCCGGAGGTTGCACCCCAACAGTCTGCCCAAGAGGAAGTGGTCAACCGTTAGTCCAAAGAGTGTGTGTGTGTGTGTGATGCATTGTTCGCAATACAACTCCACAAAAATTGAGCTCGACTGTGTGTGTGTGTTGTCATATTCGCTATACACTACAAAAAAGCATGACTCTGTGTGTGTGTGTGTGTGTGTGTGTGTGTGTGTGTGTGTGTGTGTGTGTGTGTGAGAGAGAGAGAGAGAGAAAGAGAGAGAGTCGAGTGCAGTGGAGGGTGATCCTTGACACGACAGGGGGCCTGGACGCAAAGTTGGGCAAAAAACGGCGCCGCTTGAAATGGCGCGTTGCAATGGGCAAAGGCGGCGCGAGGAACCCAAAGATGCCTGCTATCTCGGCCGGTGTCCACAAGGTACCGGGCCAACGTGTATGCCGAATACAGAGACTCTAACACACAACTCTCGGCTCAGCAGGCAAACAACTAGCCATAAGGCTAAGTGGGCTGGGGTGAAAGTGACAGCCTAGACTCAGGCAGTCTTAAGACTCCGTCAATCCCGGCCATCAGTCCAGTAGCACCCAACAGCCCAGATCGCAGATTTGTTACATTTTGACGATCTGGGCCATCTGTCTGATAGCACCCGACGGCCCAGATCGCAGATTTGTTACATCTCTTCCACGATCTGGGCCATCAGTCCGTTTGGACCACCATGGCCCGGACTTCAGATTTGTGACGCTAGCGATCTTAAGAGTGTAGGGATGTACCCCATCACTAGATCCGTGCAACAAGGAGACCCACGAGCCCCACAAATTGTTTTTTTTTTCATAATGAAACTAGGCTACCAGTCGGGCCTCCTGGGTCACCCTGCTTTCCAAGGCGGCCCGGCCGTGCAAAGGACCAGGGAAGGTCCCAGGGGAAAAAAAAACAAAAAAAACAACTACATTATGCAGAAAAATAAACTGAACAACGGTTGCCTCAGGGTCACATCGACATTTTTTACCAAATTTTACATTAAATTAAAATTAAAAAATGTTTTTTTCCTTTTTGTGGCCCCGTCGGGCAAGTGGTTCCGGGCCACTCTGGTAGCCTAGTAATGGAAGCTATTCCATCGTTGTCGAGAAAAGATTCCTCAATAGGCCGACTGGCAACCCAGAATCCCAACCCTCTACACATTTTGTCCTTCCCTAAAACACCGATGTTCGCTGACAATACGACTATGCTTTGATCAGACACTCCCAATTCTTTCCAACACCTGATGCTGGGAATGGAGGTCTGGACATGCATCTGAAATGAGAGTCAACTGGCGCAAGAAGGCTGGTGACCATCAGATGAGGCCTTCCCCTGGCCAGTAGACATACCAGAAACAAATTTCCTGGTCCAGGGGTGAAGCAGCACTCCAGTACCTTGGCATCATAATTAACAAGGATGGGACATGGCCAGGGATGGGACCAAATCTGATACCAAAACCAATTACCTGCCTGATACTGTGAAGGAAAGCCAAAGCCTTCCTCCAGGGCAGAGTGCTTGAGCTGTTGTTTCGTTTGCCCATCTCTTGTGCTCGTTACACCATAATTGTTGGACCTTTTGACTGCCTTTTTTCAAGCTTATTGACCTAAGAAAGTCGCCCTGAGTTTGAAGAGAACAAAGACCAGGTATTGCCAGTGCAGTAATCTCAGGATTGCAGAAAAAAGGCTGTTGACGTACTTTGTTTCTAGCTTGCCACTTTTTCTACAAGTCTTCTTCTGCCAAGCTAGTTGGATTTTGGTTGAGTTATGTCATCTCCGCTTGACCGTGCCTGTTTTGACTGTCGATCTCTGGCGATAACCCGTAATTTTCATTCCATGTTAGATGGGGTCTGTGTGGGAGTTAGTTTCCTTATGCTGTCCGAGAGCCATTCATGGCCAAGGGAGGTGTAGGGGTTTAATGACCTGTTTGACAGGAGACCCTATCGAGCAAGCATTATGCTGAAACTAGCATGGACATACATTGTCAGGAAACGTCAAGAAGGTGGCCTCAATGTAATTGACCCATAACAAGAGGCAATTCCCTTCCGGGTAAAACAGGCCATTAAACCCCTACACCTCCCTTGGCCATGAATGGCGCTAGGACAGCATAAGGAAACCAACTCCCACACAGACCCCATCTAACATGGAATGAAAATTATGGGTTATCGCCAGAGATGGACAGTCAAAACAGGCACAGTCAAGCGGAGAAGACATAACCAACCGATCCCATACTGGGCCTCAGTCCAACTAGCTTGGCAGAAGAAGACTTGTAGAAAAAGCGGCAAGCCAGAAACAAAGTACGTCAACAGCCTTTTTTCTGCAATCCTCAGATTACTGCACCGGCAATACCTGGTCTTTGTTCTCTTCAAACTCAGGGTGACTTTCTTAGGTCAATAAACTTGAAAAAAGGCAGTCAAAGGTCCAACAATTATGGTGTAACGAGCACAAGAGATGGGCAAATGAAACAACAGCTCAAGGCAGGACATCATGAACAAACACACAAGCACAAAAAAAAAAACTAACAGAATCTAACCGATTTACATGTGAGATACAATCTCTCAAGCACTCAAGTGACCACCGCCTTGCAACCCACCGTCCCCGACATCAACCTGCAAAACGAAGTTGATTTTCTTTCTTCCCCTCCTACTTTTCCACCAGCGACCGGCCCTTTCAACAAAGACCCCCGCCCTACATGGTGCGTTAACCGCCACGGCAGTTTTTTTAGCTGGGCGAGGTACTGGTGGTTTAAACCACCAGCACACGGCCCCAGCCTTGCAGAAAATTCTGAGTTGCCAACTCCAACCTTATCAAGCTATTACTGGACAACAATCGTTGGTGGCGCCGGCCAAAAAGGAAAACAAGTGCACTGCCGGCAGTTCGGAAAAGCTTGGCGTGCAGCGCATCACCTCCAGGCCCGGGTGTACTGATGGTTTCAAGGTTGCCATGCCCCAGTAAAACTCTCCCTGCAGATGCCCCTCCAATTTTGGGTCGAGCTCCTGAAAGAAGGCACGTGGAATGCACGAGAATGGCGAATTCTCAGACTACATATATCCCCGATATGGGTATACTCGTTTCGAAAGAAAAATTATCTCAGTCGATTTCTGAGCCGGTTTCGTACCCTTTTCCCATCGCTGACCAGGGCGACCAGGGACAGGAGTTTATGATCCTAACCCAGACTACAAAATAATGGCACCTTTCGTGTGAAGAAAATATGGTTGACGTTAGACAAACCATGGATGATCTTCAACCCCAACCAGAGCATAAATTTTGAACAAGTTGCACGGTGCTCGTCCCAGAAAGCTCCTAGGAAGACGCGATGTATCGAACTAAATTGTCAAATTTGGATACAAACAGGGCCAAACCCCCAAGCTGGAAATACCTTACCAATGGAAAACAATGGTAAAACACTCATAGACAGAAACCAGAAACCAAGAGTGGGATCCCCTTGGCAAACAAGAAGATGCTAAAACCAACCACGGTCCCAAGCTTACATGGCTAATCGCTTGTCTTTCAGGACGTCCGTTAAAATTGGAATGACACAGAGAAGATTAGCACGGGCCCTGTGCAAGGATGCCACGCATAAACTGAGAAATGGTCCAAAACTTTCTTTAAGAAAAAAAAAAAAAAGGCTAATGGATTATGCATTATGCATCCCTCCCTGTCAACCAATGGCTACACAAAAAACCGAGACGACCTGACGCGAACACTTCCCAACATGTGTAAATACCTAGACAATATTGCCAAAAATATACTGCAACGCCTGCTATATTGCACTGAAGCAACATGGTTCTGGGATGAAATCCAACAGTTGTGGGTTTCCCTCTCAAGTTTCTCCCCACCCCTCCTCTGAGAGGAGGTCTGAGAGGAGGGGAGAGGGGGAGAGAGATAGAAGGAGAGGCTTTCTCACTCAAAGACATCATTATCAGCGCTAAGGCCTTAATCAACCACAGGACACATTTTTTTATCACACGCCCAGGGAGTTGCTGCTGGGAACTGCGGTCCCAACATATACCAGCATACCCTCTTTGCATAGTGATAGTTTGAAAATTGGTTCGCAAGAAACAATTTACTTTTTCCTTGTAAAGGCAAAAATAGATAGCGCCATCTCAGTACAAGTGGAGATGGAAAAAAGAAAAAAAGGACAAAAGAAAGGGCCTCTACCAACTGGCTTAGCTCAGTTGGAACACCCATGAACTGTTGAAATACAGACGGAAGTTCGAATTCTAAGGATACTAAATGAGTGACTGAATTTACAAGGGGCTGGTCAGTTCAAAGGGGACATCTCAAGGCTGTTGCCCTTATGTATTAAACCACCAGTACTTCCAAAAGTCATGCAACGCTACACGATTTTAGGAAACGTACAGGCCACTACAGGACGCCCAAATTCATCCAACTAGAAACGTTTCTACTCTATTTTATTCCGCGGCCGATAGCTGGGCCAAGTACTGGTGGACTAAAAAAAAAAGGGAAAAAAAAGTGCCTCTAATCAAGCAGTGAGTTCCACCCCTGCTAAAGCTCTACATGAGGAAATAGAGGAAGATGTAATGATACACACACATCAATGCCATTTATGGGAGCATGACACTGGGTCAGTATAGCAAAGGCATTAGCAGTACATCATGACATGCACATGTAAGGCCCACGGAGCCAGGTAGCTTTTCCCTGGCTGAACATACCCATTTACACACCAAATATAGAAGAAATGCATCATAACATGCACATGCTATGATGCCTATGAACAGATTCTAGCTCAGGCAGACCAGTACGGAGACAGCTCAAGAAGTGAATAAACCTTTCCTTAAATAGTAAGTGAACAGGATACAGCCCTGTCTCTCCTATCTACCCGAAGAGGCTCCCGTCCCCTCCATTAAGGTCAGGGACCCCTTTGCTAAACAGAATCACTTCTCACTCTTGTTTCACTGCACTTCGGCCTCGACTATATCTATTATTTGACAAGACGAGCACCTACTCTCCCTCCTGAGCTCCTCGCCCTCCCACCCCCAACCCCGCTCTCTGTGTTTTGTCCGAGAACCCTGCTCTCTTGTCACTTAATACCCGCCACGCAGGTCTATTCCAGCAGCTCCCTCTGTGCACACCTTTATCGGCGTGTTCTGAATACTCAGCTAATCGACAACACAGGTTCATCAATCAGAGTTCCAACATCTATTTCTCTTCTCAGGGATCAAACAAAACCAGAAAATTCACGGGGAACGGTTGATCTTCCCCAACTCAGAAACCTTCCGCAAACAGCTCGTGAAAAGAACAGGCAGGCATACGCCAACTTTTTCATAATCTCTTTTCATTTGAACACCACAATTACAGATCTTCATGATTTATTAGTCTTGATGTCTCTTCCTCTCTGCATTTAAGACCATCAGTCTCCAAAATCTGTGTCATCCTGCTCAGTCATTGATTGAAGATCAATCAGTGCACTATCCCTCCAGCAGTTTTCTCTCCTCGGCAAGATTTGCATGCTAAGAATACTAGCAACGGGCCTAGCTCAGCTCGTACACCCATGAACTGTTGAAATACAAACTCAAGTTTGAATCGAGATGCAGGCCAAGAATACCCAATTTACACACTCTACATATAGGTCATACCTCCATTGGTGGTTCCGACAATCATTAGAAACCTAAATGCGACCAACAAAAGTATTTTCACGCAGGACTGATGCGACCAACAAAAGTATTTTCACGCAGGACTGCAGACCCTACACACATCACCTTACGAAATACTAGAACCTCCCCCTCAGACGCATCTAACCGCAGTTAATATCAAACTCACAAAAAAGAGCACTCGAGTGACAATGCCCTTAGTTGTACTCCTACCTCTGCCAGCTCATAGGGCACGAGGGAGGGCTCATCATTCAAAAACCCTACTCCACAAAAAACACTTACTATTAATAACGAGCTGCAATGAGAGGTATGAAACCTCACCGGTGCAGTTTAAAGCTTGCACACAGAGTTCTGCTCCTAAGAGTAAAGGACCAGTACACACCAGCGATTGGCTGCAGCCCCCTTTCCGAAGCCGCCACCGATGTATTTTATCAACAGTGCACGTGCCTCCAAAGTTTTAGGAGATGCTCAATCGAATTCAGAACTTGGTTGGGGCCATGTACTGGTGGTTTAAACCGCTGGTACACGGCCCCAGCCTTGCAGAAAGTTTTTGTCCCCACAAAACTCAAACGCCCCACGGCAAGGGGGGCCGTTCAGAAAAAAAATTGGCGGCCTCCGACGTGGTGCGGGTTTCATGCTGACATCCACGGGCCTATCTGTGGTGTACTGGCGCTTTAAGCCCTGACATCAACCCAGAAAGTTCAATCTGACCACAACACACCACTGTGACAGGCAGAAAGCCCTTGATCCTGCATGAAAGCCTAATACACATATAGTAATATACTCTACAAACTACCATCTTCAGCTGGAAAAACACCCAGTTATTATCGATGCATCTGGTCTGGAAGCTGCCCCAAATACAGCTATAATGACCCAGCGTTCTATTTCGGTGAAGACGGTAGTGACAATATTGCAGCCTTTGCTCAGGACCTCATAATGAACAACTGTGTCTATTCCTGTAAGCTATTGTCAAGCACATTACCCCAACGGTTTCCCCAAATAAGGCAACAAATGGACTTGACCAGAAAACAGTAGATTCCTCAGAAGGACAGCCCCTCCCACTGCCCCTAAGTACCCCTTGCCTACATGTTCCCAGCATGCGCCAAATCATTGTCAATTTGTGTCAAATCATCTTCATTCGCTGTCCTCAAATTGCTATTTGCTGAACCTGCGCGCAGTTTATTTTCATTCCAAACAGTTGTGCAGTCCTGATGACATGGAGCTTAGATAAAGACATGCCCACCACCAACTTCCCACGCCCAAGGTGATATGTGTCTACTCTCTCTCTCTCTCTCTCTCTCTCTCTCTCTCTCTCTCTCTCTCTCTCACACACACACACACACACACACACACACACACAAATTAGTATAATGCCGGAAATTTATCATTTACTTTTTACTTATTACTTGCACCCTGCCCTTCCTATTTCCGACTTCAGTTGTAAGGCCTTCCTGAGGCCGAGGTCGCCGGTTCGAATCTGTGCTTACACGGAGGAGGGGTTAGGCCCAGACGTACGGAATCCATAGTACTACTGTGGAAGCGCACGTGAACCATGGGCATTGATAAGTCCCGTCTGAGTGAGCGGGTATGAGTACCGGCAGGGGTTCCGTACAGACTACAGAGCGAAGTGTACGAGAATTGCTGTGTCCGTGGGTGTTGTGCGTGGTGTGTTTTGAGCCCTTAAAGGGGTGGGGTGGATACCCCGACCTGTACAATTCCACTTTTGAACACCGTGTCCTGGCTGTAGTGGTTAAGAGACTTAGCTCTTGAGGCCGAGGTCGCCGGTTCAAATCTGTGCTTGCATGGAAGAGGGCTTAGGCCCAGACATACGGAATCCATACTACTGTGGACGCGCCCGTGAACCGTGAGCATTGATAAGTCCCATCTGAGTGGACCAACGGGGGTTATGTACTGACCGCAGAGCAAAGTGCACGAGAATTGCTGTGTCCATGGGTGTCGTGCGTGGTGTGTGTTGAGTTGGACACTACAGCCTTGCTGGGGTGGGGTGGATATCACGACAGGTACAATTCCACTTTTGAACACCATGTCCTGGATGTAGTGGTTAAGAGACTTGGCTCTTGAGGCTGAGGTCGCCGGTTCGAATCTGTGCTTGCACGGAGGAGGGCTTAGGCCAAGACGCACGGAAGCCATACTACTGACATGGGTTCAACATCCTGAATATCTACCACATTGTTTGGGAATACGATCTTCGCGTTGTGCCCTCGAAATGAGCTCTCTCTCTCTCTCTCTCTCTCTCTCTCTCTCTCTCTCTCCCCATGAGTGTATATACATGTCTCTCTATCTATCTATTTATATCAATTTCTCTCTCAAATGTGGATTGGACCCTCAATGCCACGAAAGACTCCTAAATTAGTGTACTAGTAGTGACAGCCTGGTATGTCACATTCACGGAGTCAACTCGTGACCGTCATTGTTGGCACATGTAGTGATCCCCCGACCATGCAGGACTATTGTAACAGCTGGCAATGATGCAGGAGCCAGACCCCAAAATAGTTCAGGTTCATCTAAGCCAGTGAACGAAAATGGCACTCCAAACTGCAGAAGGCACAGTCGTATACGGGACATTTTTTTATTTGTCCCCTCCACTGCCCATCCCATTGCAGCTTCAAAAGCTTTCTCAATAAGTACCCCTCTGATTCGCAAGAGGAGAATGACCCCCAAACATAGAACACATGGTATATGCCACACTTAACACTCAAGTAAAAAAACGACTCCATTTTCCTCTTTTCTGCAATGATTTCTCTCTCCAATCCTCTCCATTAGTTCTTATGTTGTGACATGAGCAGCTCACTAGCAAAACCAATCCAATGGCACTTTCCCGTTCAGCGGAATGGCTAACTCCCACAAACATCAATGAGCCAATGAATATTAATGCCGGGATATTATGAATCAACCAATCATTCCCTTCCAACCACCAGCCAGATCGAGCACTGCTTCACCGCCCCTAAAGTCCTTGACAACTACTCCCATGCAGTGGTCCTCAAAAGGATTTCGCAGAAAGCTGGAAATACTAATGCCAAAAACCGATGTCCAATCAGCGTAGAACAAGTCAGGGATCATAGCTTCTGGTCAACTCAAATGTTCAAGAGTCGTGAAATGATTCTCCCTTGTACTGGCTTCTACCACGTACATGGCCCCCGCCAAGTTGAGAATTCAATTGATCCTCTCCTAAAATTCTGCAGCCTCTCGCGCTGTTGATAAAATACATCGGCAGCCGACGGTCGCTGGCTGGCACGTACTTGTCCGTTGCAATGTCCAGAGTGCTGGCACTAGGTAAAGGCAAACAGCGAGCACGAGTAACAGTCATAGCTGAGTAGCCATAGCCAGGATAGACAATGACATGCACGACACGTTACGGAGATCGATGTCCTGAGGGAAGAGCATAATACGTGCTTAGTGAGGAGTGATGACAAACTGGGCAAAGCTTAACTGAGCTTGCTAAGTGGGAGAGTCAATGCCATGACCCTGAAGGCCAGCCATGCTGGTTCTGGTGTTACTCTTCATTGCACCAGGTTGACACTGTGCTGGAGGTTGGCTTCGACCATAGGTGAGGTGCTTTTGAGGGAAACCAGCTTCATCACTAGTAGAGGGTAAGGATGCCACAGCAAGATGGCAGAAAGAACAGGAAGAAGCCTTGAAGTGAGGAACGGAGGAAGAGTTGCGACGTTGTACTCGTTGATTGTAATTAGAAACGACCTTCCTCTCCTCTTCTTCTTCAGCGTTGGGTTCACTACAATAATAAACAAGTCAAAGAACCGCATAGGATAATGCCCCCTGAACAAAAATAAGCAAGGATCAAATGGCCCAACGCAACTTCTCATGCATAAGAAGAGGATCGGGGATTATGAAGCAAACCGAAGATGAATCACCACTCGGGCCAAGGAGTAGGAGAAGAGAAAACAGGAAGAACAGAGGAGTTTGTAGGATGTTACTCTGGTGATCGAACGTGAACATACAGGACATGATATGTGCTACAGTGGGAATGCAAATTGAAAAGGAAAAGCAGGTGCTTATAAAAGAAGTACCCCTCAAATCCTACAGACAATACAAGAAGCGAGAGGGCACGGATTTTGGCAGAGTTCTCATTGGCTCATTGATTGTGGTTGTGTTGGACATTGTCACAGAGCAAAACGAACCGAGGGCATGTGAAACTTCAGGGTCAGTCTTGACACTAACATATTGCAGGACCTTCCTTTCTTCTCGCTCCCCCCCCGATCTTTTCTCTCTTCTGCACCCTTGTCTTTCCCCCTTAGTCACAATTACAAGCATGCAAATGCAGTTCATCCCCTTTCTCTCTATTCTGGACCCCAGCTGGCTTGACCAGCCAGTTGAATGGTTGGTTGGGCAGCCAGAAAGTCATTGTGTACTAGCACTGAGTCAAGCGAGGCCGATGTGCACACCCACTTGCGGCCTTCTGTCTTCAACTCTGAACTCAGGTTACTTCAGAGATATGCTAGCTGCATAGCGGCATCAAACCCATATCCCTGCTGATTTAGCGGCAAAAAACAGAACGGGGGAGGCGACCGTCTGGTGTGGACAGTAACAACGACGACGGTGTTGAAACTACTGTCACTAAACCGTGATTTGAGGCTGCCGTGTCCAGATCAATCAACTGAAGATCGACAAACAATGCTCATAGAACCCTTCAGTCGGTGAAACTCCGACAAAACAGCTTGTCATAGCCCCTTGTTTTTTCTCCTCTTCTCCCCCTCTGCCTATGGTTTACCGGGCAGCCCTGTTTGACGATATATATGGGGTTGTAGGGTTTTGCAACCCCCATTATTTGTTTTCGAATTTGACTTGATTTACGATTTTGAAAATAAAAAGGGAAAATTTTCGAAATGCCCCTGAAGTTTGCGTTTATTTGCGGCAAACCCTTCTGACAGCCGACTTACCTTGTCGTGCCCCTCTGACGACAGACGATGTTTCCAGAAAACCCCTGGCGTCGTTTGGTCCTGAAACATTTTTCATATGCCACTACCGGTACCGGTACCAAATTTGCAGTATGCCCCTACCGGCTGACCGTTTAGAATCAGCAGAAAAGTTTCCCATATGCCCTTACCGGTACCGTCCATCTTTCCAGCGAGCCCCTGTTGACGTTTTTGACACTCAAATCTTTCCCCGGGCCCCGGGAGAGGTGCTACCGGGGCAAAGAAGAAACTTGGGGATGGTGCAATCTTTCTGTCGTGCCCTCCGTTGGTTTCCATGGATTTGGGCCTCTGTGTTTCAGCATGCGAGGCTTGCGCAGCCTCCGTGGCTTGATATTTGCAGGATGTGCGGTCTTTCGGTCGTGCACATCGTGGTTTTGCTCTCTCTCTCTCTCTCTCTCTGTGTATATATGGCAGAAACTTCGTGTGTCTGTCGTGTTTATCTTCTCTCTCTCTCTCTCTCTCACACACACACACACACACACACACACACACACACACACGCACATATGCACAGACGCGCGGTCTCGTCCCAGTCGTTGGACAACACTCAAAGATTTCGAGTGTATCGAACCGTATAATCTGTTGACAAACATCCGCCATTCCCACAACTTCGACACGGATTTGGCGAGTGTCCCTAACAGTCGAATCCAGAAGTTCAATACAGAAAGGTCGACAATCGAGGAGGAGGAGAG
>BFEA01000347.1:230784-256196 GCA_003427395.1 Chara braunii | reverse complement strand
CACATTCTCTGCATTTGTGTCCTCTGCCCCTCGCCCCGCGCCCCCACGTGACAGCGTATGTATAGTTCAAATAGATCGGATCGGCGAGCATTTCGCCAGCCTAGTTAATTTGAATAAGTACTGCAGTCGCAGAAACAGAATTGACGTGCGTTCCCTCTCTACAGACGAAATCGTTGTCTTTCTTATCGCCTCCCTCTCCCTCTCCCTCTTCCTCAGTTTTCTACCCTGCCTGCCGTTCGAAGTCAAACAACTCAGCCACAAGATATTAACGACATTCTATAGTCGGACTTCGAATGCTCGTTATAGGCCCATGCTCGACAAATACGCAATAGTACAACTCCCATTCCACTTGAGCTACAAGCACATTCATTCGTCCCCTTCGTCTATGGGTATAGGACATCGCTTTCTTATGACGAAGACACGTGTCCAAATCACGTAAGGAATACACATCATATGATATCTATCATATCAAAGAGCCAGATCAGGCGGGTCACACTACCGAAGACTAAGTTGCAATGAAGTACTTTAAAAAAACTCTAGTCGATCTTCGAATGCTCGTTTTTCCGTCTGCGGTTTGAACCTGCGACCTGTCGTACATAATACTACTGTGAGACGAAACCAACGTTAGCAGAGAAGGAACCAACGTTAGCAGAGAAGGAACCAACGTTAGCAGAGAAGGAACCAACGTTGGGAAACAACACCATCCCCAGCCCCCCAATGTTGAGTCACCCAGATGTGTGAGCTATATACCACATTTGCGGCAAGTAAAGGAAGCCCTGGGGGCATTCGGCGGCAAGTAAAGGAAGCCCTGGGCAACGAAGACCCACGGAATAGAGAAACAGACTCGACGAACACGAAGACGAGCGCACAAGGAGGAAGAGGAGGCTGAATGATCAAATGCTATAGAAAAACAGACTCGACGAACACGAAGACGAGCCCACAAGGAGGAAGAGGAGGCTGAATGATAAAACGTGCAGGAAAGAAATGAGGGAGATAGACGTCAGGACGAACGAGACAAACGCATGCGCGCCTGTACGGATACACGCGCACGTGCGTCCGACAGAATGCAGATAGACAAGTAAAGACCCTCGCAAAAGACGATGTGTGTGCAACCAAATAGACACCGTCCACCAACCGTAGACAGAGGATGAGAAGGGGAGGGGGAGAGAGATGGTGGAGGGGACGAGGAGAGAGATGGTGGAGAGGAGGGGGAGCGAAATGGTGGAGGGGAGGGGGAGATAGATGACGAGCAATCAGCCACTGAGCGGGGGATTCATTGCACAAGAAGTGACTGAAGCACGATTCATCAATCGGAAATTCGCAAACCGAAGTAAGAGAGAGAGAGAGAGAGAGAGGGGTGTGTGTGTGTGTGTGTAAGAGAGAGAGAGAGAGAGAGAGGGGGGGGGGGGGGGGAACAGGCGGTAAGGGTGAGTCTGTGTGTCTCTGCGTGTGCTCGTGGAGATGTGGATGTGTGAGAGAGAGGGAGAGGCGTAGGGAAGCGGACGGGAGGGGGAGGAGGAGGAGAGGGGGGGGGGGAAGGGACAGGAAGGGAAGAAAGAGAGGGATGAAAGAAAGAGATCTAACGGGCTTCTACAATAGGATCGGCCATTCCCAGCTGCGATGGTGACGACCATGGAAAGAGAGGGGACAGCCAGAGGGTTGTTGCAAGGAATCGCACCAGAATCAGCGCGCAAATTAGGTCTCTTGGTAGGGCTGCCCCTGTCGTCGTCTCCCTCTTTCTCCATGTTGGACCGCTTCAGAGAGTCCGATGCAACGACGTTAGAATCAGCGGCACCTTTACCGGAAGAGCCGCCGTTCGCCTCAGAGCCAAAGATCATTCTTCGGATCACCCGCTACTATTCAATGGGCACTCAGTTTCCCACTCGCAGACATTATGCTCTCTCTCTCTCTCTCTCTCTCTCTCTCTCTCTCTCTCTCTCTCTCTCTCTCTCTCTCTAGCTCGCTCGCTAGCTCACCCGCCCGGGAGTTTGAGCCGCCCTTAAACAGTCGCGCCACGAGGGGGGCGGAACGACGTTGGGGGCGGGGAATGGGTGGGCGGAGGGGAGAGGGAGACCACCGAGTGGGTGGGCGGAGCGGCGTGAGAGAGCCAGAACCCAGCCGCAGCGCACGGATGGCAGTAGGTGTCAGTTGGTACCTAAAAAAGCGCCCTCTCTACCGTAGTGCATTTTCTCAGAACGTGACGTACGGTACGGCACTGTATCTACCGATGACTAGGGAGCAGAGGGAGAGAGGAGAGAGGAGAGAGAGAGGAGAGGGGCACTGTATCTAGCAAAGAGTAGGTAGGAGAGGTTATGGAGCAGGACGTGCCGAGTGCCGAGTGCCGAATGCCGGGTGCCAGGACGAGTCGTTGGCAAGCAAGAACTGCGCAAATAAGCTATTGATAGCTGATGAACGAACACTTGGCTCCCTTCGTGAAACCCTGCAGGTAGCAGTATCAGACAACGCCCGCGAATTCAATGCCCACCCTTTTTCTGTCCCTGACAATTGTGTGACGACACATTTCTATTCCACGACTGGCTCGCGGTTATTGGCAATTCCACCTGTCACCCAACAGATTTCTATTACAGCCCTCTTCCCATGCACCCCTCTCCCCTCTCCCCTCTCCCCACCGCCTGCCTCGCCACTCTTCCAGTCTTCCAGCAGGCAAGAGGGACTTCTCTACTTCCAGATCGACGGGGCTGCTCCCCCACGACTGGCTGGTCCCCCTAATCTCTCCCCCCCGATTGGTCCTGTCTGTGCTGTCCTCCGCGTGAGTAGCGCGAAGCCTGAGCTCCGGGCCTCGCTCCACTGCACAACACACTATACATGCATCTAGACGCTCCCTCGACCAGGTGCATTGTCAGGAGTCCAACACTTCGAACGCATCCGGTCTAGAAAGCATCTAAATGCATGTAGAGTGTTCTGTAGTGGAGCGAGGCCCTCTCTCGAGCCTGGGCTACGTTGGCATTTTTTCTACAAGCTCTGGGCGTGATTGCCGTCAGATGCGCTAAGCTGTGGACGAAATTGCCGTCAGATTCAGAAAAAAAAAACAGAAAAAAAAAAACAAAAAGAAATTACCGTCAGATGCCCTGAGATTCGTTCGTCACTCTTCTTCCGGAGAGGCCAGTCGCCAACAGATCTCTGCCAAGTCGCGAACAATCCCTAAAACCAGGGGCCTCGCTCCATTACACAACACTTTTCATGCATTTGGGCTATTTTCGGGACCAGGTTCATTCCAAATGCTTGACTCGACCGAATGCACCTGGACGATAAGCATCCAAACGAATTGCATTTAGATTGTGAGCGACGGCCCAGAACTCACCCTCCCCTCTTTACCTACTGAGTACACCTCTTTCCCTTTCCCTCCCTCCCTCCCTCTCGCCCTCCCGCCGTCTGTTGCCTTGGTAACAGAAAAGGCACGGCCCACTCACCCGCCGGCGGGAGGTTTGCGGGAACCCCGCGCAACCCCGGCGAGAGAACCGCGGAATGCGCGCAATCTGGCGGGCAACAGTTCTACCGTCGTTTTCATGGTTTGTTCCGTTGCTTTTTTCCTTTTCCTCTCTCCTCCGTCATCAACACTCCGCTCCCACCAACAAGCCTACCGCCTTTCCCCGAATATAAAGAACCCGGAAAATGAACGTATACAGGGTATGTTTACAGCCCGGTACAGTCAAAATGAGGGTGCGTTGTGTTAGGGGAAGATGCTAGCACAGTTGGTACACCCACGACCTGTTCAAATGCAGGGCAGCGTTCGAATCCAGCTTGCTTCTAAATGAACTAAGGGCCTCGTGCCACACCACTTGACAACACTACAAACACTTGAGTTTCAAGGACCAGTTGATGACCAGAGATCACGGAGATCGACTGCCGGAAACAGAGAATGCGCGTAAGTGCAACTGAAGTACCCCTCTCTGGCCTACTTTGAGGAAGAGTTGGGGGCTCCACTGCCGAATTTGAGAAATTTCGCTTTCGGAAACGAAACAAGGGGGGCGAGGTATGGGAAGAGCGCTTCCGGTAGCGCTAATTCGGTGCGCTATTTCGCCAGCGCTAAGCGCCGCCCCGGGGGCGCTTAGTGCTAAGAGCGATTTAGGGTTTTCGGATTAGAGCTAAGGCGGAAGAAGATCCTCCTGACCTGCTAGTAGTGGAAGCTATGGTATCAGCTACGAGAGACTAGCCGTTTGTGCTTTTCTTGCACACCAGGCCATAGCCATCTCCGGACAGCAATGCCGTCACCCGCCAGCTCCTCCAACCACTCCAGCCTCTCCATCATCTCGTCTTCCCTTCTCTCTCTACCACACGCTACCAACTTTCTCACACCCAGGAGCCGGTTGGCAAGCTTAGGAGGCAGTACGGAAGAAGCGGACTGGTAATCTCTCCTCTCCGCTCAGCCCGTCCCTTCGTTAGGCGCTGCAACCCGGCCGCTCCGAGTATCAGCTTAACATACGTTCCTCGGGTAAAGAGGAGGGGAGTCTTCTTCCCTAGTGTGCACCCCCCCCCCCCCCCCCCTCTCTGCTATTCCCCCCCGCCGTACAAGCACGTTACACACGCAACAAAGACGGGATAAGGACGACAAAAGACTCCAAGACACAACGACACCAAGACACGAAGACTTCAAGACATCAAGACGTCAAGGCTCAGGGCCGACCGATAAGGATAACGCAGGTATATCCCTCCCGTCGGCTACAGCCTCCATATGCACATGTATACCAACCCTTTCCACTTAAGGCTTGCTACTCTGCTCCCTATTTTTGCTTTTGCTGACGCCTCTCCTGGCAAAGATGGCCTCCCAGGTTCCTCTCGATGGCGTAGAGCTTTCCCCAGAGGAGAGGAAGAGAGTTTGGGACACCATATCCGAATGTTACAACAACGGGATTCTCCCCGATTCCGAGTCCTTAGCCCCTCGCGTAGCAGAGGAGGGACCTGACTCTGTGAGAGTAGTCGTCAGGAAGGAAATTTACAACTTTCAGGTGGAGTGGTTGAGAGCCCATGTTGTCTCGATCTTCTTTGGGGATGATTCCACGTCTCTCTCCGTGTCGGTCAAAAACGACCTCGTTCGTATTTACGAGGATGGTTGGGGCCGATCGAGTGAGATAGATGCAGTTCCTAAGAGGGGCGTCTTCAGAAATGAAGGCAAAAATTTGTTAACCTATGTAGCAAGTGCTAGTGTGATTGCGGACTGGATGATTCGGAAAGGTTCAGGTGACGTCGAATTAGACAATAAGAAATACACGATTACCTTTGAGCCATGGATGTCCGAACTTGAGTTAAACCAGTGGCGCGAATCCATGAAATTTAAGTTTTTTTGGGTTCGTTTCTTACAAGTCCCGATATCTGCACTTCCCCACCTGAAAGGGTCGGTGGAAAAAATTTTGGGCAAAATCCTCAAAGCGTACGACGCGTATGCAGATCCCCTGTCCCCCAACCTTTGGAACGTCAGATTCGATGTAGAGCCTTAGCTCGTCTTCGATTCAAACGTTGGGTCATAGTGGACATGGAAGAAGACGACTTTGCAGAGTTGGAAATGGTTTGCACAGCGACACCCTGGTGTAAAGCCTGTTGCAAACACTTCCACGCTGACGAGGATCCAAACTGCCCCACAAGGTTGAGGGCAAATGGGAGAAAAGGCTTTATTGCCCCGGATAAGTCCTCTTTCCGGACCAACTGGGAACTTCTCCAGAAGGTAACTAGCAATCTGCCCTCAACATCCTTGACCGAAGCAGGTAAGGGGTCCCAGACAGGGACAGACGACACTCAGGAGGAGGCGGTCGGGAGGGGGTTCCCCCCCCCCCCTCTCCCTCCAGCCAGAAAGGACCCCTTCCAGCGAAACTTACCGGCAAGACCAAGAGAAAGAAAGCCGGGAAAAAAAGAGCCAAGAAGGACAACCCTCTTCCGGTTCCCACCACCTCCGTTGCGGACTCCGCCAGCGGATCCAAAGACTCGGATAAGAAGGATCCCTTACCTACCATGGACAAGCCAGAAGTCATGGGGAAAGGCGACCCAAACGCTGATAGGGAGGAGGCGGAAAGGAAGGAGACCACGGATGAAGCCTCCAAAGCCTCATCCCCAGTCCCCTCCCCCTCGAAACCCACACAAAGCAAGGCTCTCGCGGGCCTGCCACCCAATTTCGATGAAGTAATCAAGCAAGCCAAGTTAGGGTTTGATTTCCGGGAAAAAGATGCGGAGAAGGCCCTCCCCCCCCCCCCCCCCCCCCCCCCCCCTCCCCATCTCCCAGCGGGACTGAGAAACCCAACCCCTCTGAAACCTCCGCTCCAGCTGAGGGGAGCCCCCCAGAGGAATTGGTAATGAGAGACAGTAATGACCCCCCTGCTCAAGAACCCAAAGAGCCCTTTTCCTTGATGTCTGGGTCCCGCCCGAAAAACGTCAAATTCCATGCTCAGAAACCCTCGTTCGTCCCAACCGACGCAAGGAAGAGGGGCAAGGGTAACCCTTAGCAGTGAAAAGGGCCAGAAGGCAAAGCGGATGGAAGTAGATCAGTAGAGGAGAGTGACTACGGTAGCCTATCCAGGAAGAAGGTCAGAATAGACCTCAACAGGAGTGTGTACCGTCCAGTGGCGGTGACTCAGGAGTCTGAACTGGTGATAGGCCCGACCCTCACCTCGGAGATTCTTCCATCCAAGAAAAGAAACCTCAGCCTACTGATAGCGAAACCCGTCCTGAGTCTAGCTGCCCGCTTGTCACCTTGTCCAGGAAGGACAAACTCAATGCAAGCTTTAAGGAAATATTAATCCCCTTAATCTGCGTTAATTCCCCCCAGGGCCCCCGTCTCCTCACTCTAAGGAAGGAGGAATCGGTGGAATTGCCATTTTGCTTTCTCAGCGGCCCGTCTGCAGATACGGTGTTGACAGACAGCATTAACCAAAGCCTATTAAAAGGATTGGGTTCATGCTTCGTCCTACCGTTTCCCCAGCCAGGCCGCCACACAGTGGCCCGCCCAGATGGTTCCTACACATTTGGTTCCTGGGACTCTCGGCGTTTATTGGTACAAAGCAACAATGGGATGACCTCTTGCTACACTAGATCCCACTTCAATCCTTCATCACTCTGGGGCCAGACTCCCTGCTGGAGATCCGCACTGGAAATGAAACCTCAGCTTAGAACGTAGCAAACTGGTTCATCCATGCGGACCTGCTGGATACTCTGAGTTCCCCCAGCTTCACCTCTCACCTGCACACCCCTTCCGGCTGCATACCGGGACCGGCCAGCTGCATCCAAGCTAATGGAGGCACGATCCAGGACGATGGTCTTACCCAATAGGGTAAGAATATCTACCTGGAACATCCGTGGACTCGATGAAACAACCAGTCGTCTCAAAAGACCTCGCCTTCTAGCGTGGATGCACTCTAACAAAGTACAAATTTTATGTCTCCAAGCAACGAAACTAGACCAAGTTAAAATCACGGAAATAGCCCCTTGGTGGAAGGGGCCGCAATTCTGAGCTCCGGCAGATGGTTCCAAGGGCGGCACAACGATCCTAATAAACAAGGATCTAGACATAGAAATCATAGACAATTTTTTGGATCCTAAGGGGAGATAGGTCTGGGTCAAATTCACTATAGGGGACGAAGAATGGGCAGTGATGTCCATTTACGCGCCAGTTGATTACAAGGAGCGCACCTCCTTCTTTGCTGCACTTCCAACCATTATCCCAGATGTAGAGAACCTAGTCCTAACGGGGGACTGGAATACCACCCTAAGCCCAGGACTGGATTCCCCCAACATCGCTCCTATCAGAGAAGACGCCACCATGCTGATGTCACTGGCCGAATCCCAATGCCTAATGGACATATACAAAACGCTTAACCCGGACACTGCCGGTTTCACATGGAAAGGTCCTAGACCAGTAAAGAATGCCCCAATCCCCGAAAGGAGACTGGATTTCATAATGGGCAGAGGATGCCTCTGGGACCGGTGCACGTGGTGTGAGCCCATTGCAGAAGGGCTCTCTGACCACTATCCGTTTTGCATGGACATTATATCCAAAGAGCTGCTGGGCACACATCGCCTCCCCTTCAGACTTAACATCAACCTCCTGAATAACAAGGGGATCATTAAATGCGTTACGGACCAAATGAGTCATTGACATCTGGCTCAAGACCTCTTCCCCAATGAGTACAGTTGGGCAGAGGTAGGCATAGGTATAGTTCAGGCCGCCCTCTCCATGTTCTCCAGAATGAAAGTTGCAAGCCGTTCTTGGAAAGAAAAATCCCTAAGGAATAAAATTGACGAAGCAGATCAGAAAATGGGAATAAACCCCTTCTCATATTACTTATGGTCAGAGAAAAGGCTACACCTTCTAGAAGAGCTGGAAGAACTGAAAGTTAAAAAACAACGGGAGTGGTTGGACTGGCTAAAACTCAGAGGAGTGATAGGATACGACAGGATGGCGAAAATCACCTTTCGCTCCCTCATTTTGAAACAAACCAGACCCCGCCTGCTGGAACTGGCTCACCCCTTTCAGCAGGACGCTCTTATCGCCAATAACACAGACGATATGTGCGCATACGCTCTCTCTTACTACAAAAACATAGTTTCCACGTCGCGCCCACTGGACAAGATAGATACGGACCTCTCCTGTATCTCCTCCTACTAGGACAAAACCAGGGTCTCCCTCCCAACAGGTGGTCGTACCCTCCTTGACAGCCCGTTGTCGATGGAAGAAGTTCACCGCGCAGCCAAAGACATGGCCCTGGGTAAGTGCCCAGGGCTAGACGGGCTCCCGGTAGAAATGTTTCTATGCTGCTGGGACGCATGCGGCCCCCTCCTTACCCATATATACAACAACGCCCTAAGCACAGGTTCACTCCTTAAAAATTGGACGAAAGGAGTAATATCCCTACTCTACAAAAAAGGGGACAAGCGGGATGTACGCAACTACAGACCCATCTCAGTCCTCAACGTGACTTACAAGTTATTAGCTAAATCCCTAGCTATCCGGTTGGCCGAATTCCTTCCTGACATGGTAGGGAGGGAACAAGGCGCATTCGTTAGAGGACGCACAATCTTCGACAACATCCTCTCTACTATACAGGCCCTAGAAATAGTAGGGAAAAAGGAAAGAGATGTGGCCATCCTCCTCCTCGACATGGAGAAGGCGTACGACAGGGTAGGTTGGCCCTTCGTCTTCACCACGCTTCGGAAAATGGGCTTTGGGGAAGGCTTCTGCAACTGGGTCAGGGCCCTGTACACGGAATCATCGTCAGTGATCCTCCTCAATGATAAGCTTTCGGATGAGTTCCCCCTCACCCGCTCCCTTAGGCAGGGATGCCCCCTAGCCCCACTTCTCTTCGTCATCCAACTCGAAGTTCTACTCGACAATATCTGCTTTAACGAAGACGTAAGAGGCCTCCAACTGTCCCCCTCCTTGCAATGGAAAGGGGGCGCTATCGCCGACGACCTGACGATAGCATATGCTAACGAACCCGGCCCCCTATGTGCACTTAGGAGAGCCCTGGACTCTTATTGTGAACTTTCGGAGGCGGGGATTAACTGGAATAAATCCGTATATTTTCTGCCTCCCGCGTTCTCTTTATCGGTAGATTGGGGCTTGAAGCAAGTCCCGGCCGACAACTCTGACCGTTTTTAGGAGTCCAAGTATCATTAACGGACGCAACAAAAGCCCAAGACTCAATCTTGGGAGAGAAAGTAGCAGCCCGAATCTCCGGTTGGGTGAGGAATCACCAACTCTCCCTGTTCGGCAGGGCGCTTGTGCTCTCCACAACAGCCTTCTCACTCTTGTGGTTCCCACTTGTATTCCACCTGCTAGGAGACTCAACATACAAAAATATTAAGGGAGCGGCTTCCCGATACATTTGGAAACCTACAGCTTCGGATCACCAGGGCTCCATGCCGAAGGTTGCATGGGAAACGATCACCTTCCCGAGGGACCAAGGAGGCTTGGCCATCCTAGACCCAAGACAACAAAATCTGGCCCTCCTCGCCAGATGACCCATCTTGGCACTTTTCTCCTCGGGAGACCCATGGTGGAAAAGCTTCGCAGAATAAATTCTCTGTAAAGAATAGTCCCTGAAGGAGGGTCCCCATGTGTGGTGGTGTCTTCTCATTAGATCGTATTGCAATCGGATAGTAGGATCCAGGGTGTGGAGTAACATACTGTTCGCCTGGAAGAAACTGTTTCCCTCCGTCTCCAAAGAACCAACCACGAAACTGGAAATTATGAACCAACTGATTTTCGACAACGACAGGATCAGGGACGATAACATCGCCCCCTTCACCGCAGACGGTAGCCCAGGTTCATTTGGTCGAGCCTGGGTCGAGAGAGGGCTGTTCCTAATCAAGGACCTATGGGACGAAGAGTCGGATACCTGGCTCTCCCTGGACAACATCTGTCGCAAGCTACCGCACCTAAGAAACACCTAGTCGAACAGTCTCCGCATAAGAGCAGCCCTCCCTTCGCACTGGGAACACACTCTCAAGGCTGACACAGAGCATACACAAGGCACATGGCTGGTGAATCCAGGTGAGGAAGGATCCTTCTGGAAAATCCTCGGCCCGGACCTAGTAGACGGATTGAGAGCAGAGAAATGGGCCCTTGTAGATAAGAAGAAAAAAGTCGGCCGCCTACTTCGGGTGGAAAACCTGGTTATCCCGACCTCCTTATACGCCCAAGAAGCCAGGATTCTGATACCCAGCTCAGGAGTCGCCTCACTGATACCGTACAGACCGGCACCAGGTAAACCCGAGCCCCTCCTGCTAGGCTGGAACACCCAGTATCCGCTGTCGAACTTCACCCCCCCTGTATAACTACAAGACGAAGACAGGAGTACAGAGACAACGCCAAAAGGCCAAGAAAAAGTCGGCCGCCACAACTCTGAGCAGATGGTCGGAATCTCACCCCAACACAATCCTGGAACCAGGCCTACTGAATTTGTGGAAAGCTCTCAAAAAAATACCCTCCCAAAAACATAGTGCGATTATGTGGTTTCAATCATTGCAGGTCACCGCATCAGCTACGTGGCTCAACTCGAAGGGCTTGAACCTCGATACGACCTTCTCGAGGTGCAACTGGGGTTGGGAAACTTCTTCCCACCTTTGGTTAGACTGCCCGGTTTCTGCCCAGGTATGGGAATGGTGGAAAGAGCAATGGAAGACCCTGTTTAATGACCAGTTCGACTGGTCGGACTCTTGGATACTCTCGGGAATGCCCCCCACTGGCCACTCTCTTCAAGGACTAGGCTACGTCGCACTGGCATGCAGGGGGGTGGTTATGGAAGGGATCTGGTCTGCGCGCAACTCAAGAATTTTCAAGAAAAAAGAAGTACCCCTCCCCCAGATCACCTCCCGAATCAGGGCCAATATCCGACTCCTGATAATCGCGGACTGGTTGAGATCAGGGAAACAATCTTTCACTAACCAACTCAGAATTAGGAAAACCTGGGCAAAGGACAACAAAGGTAGGATCATTTTCTCCAAATGGTTAACCCAACCCCGTACATAGGGCCTCTGGCGGACGTTTTAGTCCATCGGTCGCAGGTCCGGGCCTCGAGGGGACTCAAAGCCTAGTAGGGGTACTCTCATAGAAAGATCAGACTTCCTACCTCCGGGGCTTTGCTCATCTGCTAATCAGAAGTTGGCAACTCAGGGACGCTGGACCCGGTTTCCAGCACAGGTGTAATTTTTTTGCCTCTGTTATTAATTTGGGACAGGAACAGTAGACCAATTGCTCCTAGTGTGAAATTTACATCTCAGGGACGCTGGTCCCGGTTTCCAGCACAAGCCTATTGCTTGTCTCCTTCTTCACTGTTGATCAGGTTTATTAGTCCAATTGCTAGTTTATTCAGAAGTTGCACCTCGGGGATGCTGGACCCGGTTTCCAGCCCAGGCCTATCCCTCCCTCCTTGGGCACTGTTGTTCAGTTTTATTAGTCCATTTGTGCGTTTATTAAGAAGATTGCAGCTCAAGGGCGCTGGACCCGGTTTCCAGCACAAGCCTATGATGGGCAATGCCACGGGTCACTGGCTACTCCGGGTTGAGATCATGTGGAGGGATTCTCGGCCTCCTTCGTATATTTATTAATGTAAAGCCTGCAACTTTGTTTTTTAGAAAAAAAAAAAAAAAAAGGACCAGTTAATCACCAAATTGTGATTAATTTATAATAGCTTTCATTAGTCGTTTCACCGCACACTTGAACCCGCCCTTCAAAACAGGCCCTTGAAATGAGGTTTGCGGCTGGATGTACCAAAATTGAAAAGCCGTGTGAGGGCAATGTCCTTGATGCACCTTGCACGACTGAAAAGTTGTCCGCCCCACTGCAAGCCCGTGAGACACCCCGCAGTGGGTGCCCCGAAAAAAAATCAATGAAAAAAGAAAAAACGAGATACCTGCGATGGGGTGAGGAAGATTTGAATTCGAAAAGAATGACCGCCACCACCCATCAGCATGAGGGAAGCAGGTGGGTGTGCCATAAATGAAAAGTACTTGTCTGTGTACTGAAGCCGGTCCTCCGCTCACACTCGTCCTGCTGTTCTTGACACAATCGCTCCATAGTTGCGCTGTCTTCGTCTCGCTTCACGCCTGTGTTGGCGTCACAGTGGAGTCGAGAGCGGTGCGCTTTTGTGGAGGACTCTTGTTGATGAAGGATGGAGAGCTTTAAGGATGATCGGGCGGACGTGCAGGAGGGGGGTGACCTGACAGATGGAGCAAAAACCGTGCTTGTGTCTACGCTCATGACCGTGTGCAGACATGTGCATGTGGCTTCGAGGTTTTGTGTGCCTTCTTCACGTCCAACATTGAAAAGGCAACTGCTCCTCGCGCAGGCTATGGCTGACACGTCGGCATCTGCCACATTGTGGGATGCTCCGTTCATGTTAATCAACACCATCGTAGCCAGTGTTCTGCCGTCGGAGACTCCTCGTTGATGGATGTAGGGGAGAACGGGAGGGACGTGGTAGGACCTTTGCATATGTATGTGACGAACCACTTTCTGTGCCGTGCGACTTTCTGCGCGATGACAATGAGGGGTCCTGAGATGGAAGGGTTGGGCAAATTATGGGGAGTGAGATCGGCGGGTAAATTGCGTCGGTGTCCTCGCTTCTTTCTTTTCCTTCGCTTAGCTTTTTCCCTTTCGGCGGTGATGGGACAGGCCCGGGGCAGACGGTTGAGTGTGCGTGCCCCGTTGAGCGCGATCAATAACGATTGGCGGTGGTTCTTTCTTGCTCTGCTGGGAGTAAAAGGGGGGAACTGAGATTTTTGGCGCGATGATCGCGCGGGAGCTCTCCGGTTTTCTTTTTAAATTTTCCTTTCAACTAATGACGAGCCCCCGAGGGCTCTCGGGATTTTGATTTCTTTTACGTTTTTTCTTTGCTTTTCTTTCGTCTCGTCGGAATTTTTCTGTTGATGTTTTGAGTTCAAACAGGAATTTAGGACTTTTAGATTTCTTGTCGAGCGGCACCTCTTTCTTGCACGCATCTTCCTGCGGCGGGAACGAAGTTCTTACTAGACGGCGCCTTAATCTTGCATGCAGCTGTAATTTTTCGGCGGGCGCCATTGTAACTGTATTTTTTTTTTTTCGCCTTCTTACCGCCTCCTTCTTTTTCTTTGCTACGTCTGATTGGGCGACGCGCTGCATGATCGGATCGATGCATGGAGTGTGGCTCGTCCCCCATGCCGCGGTCTGGCAATGCAGAATGCAGGCATTGCCTTCCCTTCTCCTCTTTCCAATCCCTGCAATCTCACACTCTTTGCACACGCATGCATGCTATAAATTTTGGCGTCGCGATTAGACAGCTCTCTTAAAAATTTTTGGAAGCTCGAGGTTAGCGCGATCAATGAGGGTCGGCTAATGAGCAAAGTAAAAGGTGAGTTGATGAAGGAGTTGTTTGACCCGACGAGCTGGTGCCAAGTGCGCGGGGTTGACGTGTAGGCCACGACGAACTGTGGCGCACGGGTGAGCCTGACGGGCGCATGCAGACTAAGCGGGGTGACAACTTCGTTGGTGGGTGCGAGACGACGGACTGTCCGCATCGGGAAAGAAGAAAGAGCAAAGAGAGATGGGTGTGGGAGTGTAATCTTTTCTTGTCCTTTCTCAGTCCTTGTACATAAAATTTTGGCTACGGACGAGACGCCCCTGTTTTACATTTCGACGTTTCTTTCGGCTTGCTATCGTGGGATGTATGGGTTTAATGTCTCTCCTTCCTGTTTTACTTTGTACTCGCTCCATGAGATGGACTTGATGATCTGGCAATGCTTGAATACCCAATGTTTGGTGCAATACCCTTGGGATCTATCCCCACTTTGATGATTGGCAGATGAAAGAAGTTTGATGTTGTTGTAGTGCTTGGATGTATGTCTGGATGGCGATGAGATATCCACAGGCCATGTCATTTTGTGAATCGAAGGGAGTTGTGTTGCGTATCCGGGAGGGGGTTTCCACCTGATGGCCACATAACTGCTTTTTGCTCGAACAAAAATGGATGAGAGATTATTGCATGATTGCATGAACCTTCTTTTGCATAGGTGATTGGCTGATAGATCGATCCACAACGGACCAACCCCGCGAGTCCCCGTGTAAGGGCGATCTGACGAGCACGACTTACACGCGCACCCACGAGGCCGGCTAGCAACCCCGAATGAACTTAGCACGACAGATCTCGATACGAATGATGGAATCCCCATCTGCGGTAGGGGTCGGGACAAATTAAGGTCCCGACGCCCTCCGGCATACGGGGACCGCTAGGTGTGTATGCTTTGTGAAAGTCCAAAATGGAACGAGATTGATAGCCTGAGCGAACTAGCTGCATGGTTAGTTGCGCAGTTTAGGATCTGATCAACTGGTCGGTGCGCACGCACGTGTAAGACAACAGTCGTCCGTGGATTTGCCGTCTACACGCGCGCTTGCAAAAGCCAGCTACGACCTCGCCCCGTAGGAAGATATGTGTGCATGAATTCGGTTGAACAAGACATGGCGATAGATTCCCCTTTCTGGATCACCGATCGCGAAAGCCTGAGGGACCCAGAATACCGAGCGTATTGGGAGAGAGAACAGATCCGCCGGCAACGGATCCGACAACATCGCCACGTATGGAACCCTTAGCACCTTGAATACCCCTGCCGGACTGAAAACGAGCGACTGTGCAGGGGCAGTAGGTTCGATGCTGATGGGGATTTGCAACGTGGCAGTAGGTTCGATGCCTGATGGGGATTTGCAACGCGCCGGCCACGTTTCAGCGAGCGATGAACGTGACGTTTCAGAATTTTGTTAACAAGACTCGACTGACGCAGGGGATGATCAATTTCTGCGGCATTGTGTACATGGACGACATCCTGGTCTATTCGGAACCCTACCACGGGCACGCGCAACACATCGAGTGGACGCTAGGAGCCTTGAGGGACGTCGAATTCAAGATCGTGTTGGAGAAAAGCGAGTTCTTTCTCCCGGAGATTTCGTTCCTGGGCTACGTGGTGACTCGGGGTGGTTTGCGGCTCGATTCGCGAAAGGTCGAGGCGGTCCGAGACGCTCCGACTCCCACGTCGCTGATGCAGGTTCGAGCCTTCCTCGGACTGGCTTCGTATTATCGACGATTTATCAAGGGATTCGCCGCTACCTCACGACCGTTAACGAACCTGCTATGGAAGGACCAGCCCCTCAGTTGGGACGCGGAGTGCGATCGGGCCTTTGTCACTCTCAAAGAGGCCCTGGCCACAACACCTATTTTGATCCGGCCGGACCCAACGAAGCAGTTCATCCTTATTACGGACTGGCAGCCTGAGGCAATCGCCGTTATTCTGGCACAGAAAGGGAACGACGGATGTGAGCACGTCATCGAGTACGCCTCCCGTACTGTACCAGACGAACGAAGGAATGATTCGGCCCCGCAAGGAGAGTGCTATGCGGTGGTTTGGGGAATCCGGCACTTCCATCTGTATCTGTACAGACATAAGTTTCTCCTTGTTACGGATCACAAGCCGCTATTGGCCCTTAAAAGGCTCACAAATTACACGGGCATGATTGGACGGTGGGCGGTGCGGCTACAGGAATACGATTTCGACATCATCCATCGAAAGACAGAGAGGCATGAAAATGCGGACGGGTTGACGCGACTGCATCGTCCAACGAAGGTCGCCAAGGGCGAAGAGATCATCCCGTGGAAAGAACCGGAGCCAACCAGCGGACCCCGGTACGGACAGGTGGCAGTTATCCCACACACCGTGGAATAAACACGTGGCAACGCTCCTCTCTCTCCCCTCTCGTCTTCGTCTTTTCTCTCCTTACCCGACAAATTTTGTTATTTTTGTGAAGCGGTCTCGCGGGTCTACTCAGTCACTATGCATCCTGGTGGGGATGGGTATGCCGAATGGGTAGATTATCGGTAGTGTGTGTCAAGAGCCCATGGCTTTTGTATCCAATACCGAAGCGACAATAAGCCTTGGCTATGCCCCCTTTGTCGGATTGATAAAATCCCGACCGAGGCTCGATTCCTCGACGTCACGTCAGAAGGATTAGAAAAAACTCAAAGGTTTAGAAGGGCTGAAGTTTGGACCGATGTCGCTCTGATAGCGACCGTAGTGGGGAATCCCCTCCAAGGCTTCACTAGGGAGGACCGGAGGAGGGCCAATCAAAGGGCTCGGGATTATCGATGGAACGAGGGACGGTTGGAAAAATGGAAGGGACGGTAGTGGGATTTGGATGACTTTACCGCACTCGTTCATGAGGTATGACTGGGTTAAGTCATCCCACGAGGATACCGCAGCTCAGTTCGCCATCTGGCTCACCGAAACAGAGATCGACAAAAACGAATGGTATTGGTCCAATATTCGGGACGATGTCAAATTCATCGTCCGAAACTGTAAGGTCTGTGTCGCTGACAAGGCGCCGATCCAGCCGCCAAGATCGATAGTGCCCGCAGTAGTCGAGCGGCCTTTTCAAAGAGTTCGTATGGACACGACCGATATAATAGTGCCCCCTGGACCGAATAGCTGCGAATATTCAATTACATTGGTATTCGTGGATCGTTTTTCAAAATGGATAGGCGTACCCATGCTGAACGCGACAGGCGGCTGAAATCGCGCGATACGTCAACCGTTTCCTCGGGATGCATCAAGACACCGAGGAAATTCTGACGGATAGGGCAGAGTTCAGGGGGGAAGTTTTGAGGAATCTTGTCATACATGGGGTCGCCATTCGTAACACCACACCTCACATGTCGCAATCGAACGGACTGGTAGAAAACGCGAATCGAGTGATTAAGACCGCCCTTCGACGCAATATCGCGGCAAGGGATACGAGGCCCTGACCCGATATTGTGGACCACATTCTGGCGGTCCATCGAGGAAAGCCCCACGAGTCCACAGGCCTGAGCCCCTTTCAACTACGTAACAATAGCTTGACATGTGTCTCAATGCCGAGCCTTGAAGATGAATCCGCCTTGGATCGACGGCCCACGAGGGCCACGGTCCGGGACAAGGCCAAGCGACACTTGGAATTAATGGAACGATCCTCCCGGTCCTCCCTAGGTTGGCCCGAAAACGACAGCGGATGACTGAATTGGCCCACAGATGACAAATCCGTAGCTACGAGGCCCAAAACGGGAACGCAGGACCACGACCCCAGTACAAATTAGGGGACATGGTGCAGGTGAGGAAATGTGCTCGCCAGGGCAAGCTAGCGCCACGATTCTTTGGGCGATTTCGCGTGGTCGAGCTCAGTCCGAACGGGGTGAACACGGTGCGATTGGTGCTCGAAGTCTCAGGCTGATCGGCCCGCCCGATCGTCCGCCACGTGTCCTACCTCCGCCATCTCTCATCTCCTTCTCCCCCTTCCTCAACCAGGTCGATCTCGGAATCCGAGTGGGAGAGTGGCATTCCCCATTCTTCTTCTTCTCCCCACTCATCGTCTCCCTCCTCGTCACCATGAGTTTTTCCACGGAGCAGGTTCTCAGTGAACGTATGCTGGCGCCACGAGGGAACATCTCGACGATCCGGCAAGTCCATCATCCGCGCATCAGCCCAGACGTTCTCATATTCGCGCGGTTCTTCAGCACTGCAGGTGTGCACGCGGCAACGGAATTTCGCTTTGTGATCCCCAACAACCGGACGCAGGTGCTGGCCGAAGCATCGGCTTATCCGCGACTCTCGGCACCGGGAATCAGCCACATTTCAATAGTCGTCTTCTTCAGCGGGGATCTTAGTACGGTGGATCCCAGAGCACATACGACCATCCTTACCTCGTTGAGAGCGTGGGGCGAGGAATTGGCGCAGGCTTGGAGCCAGTTACTTGCTTGGCGAGGGGAGAACGTCGTCAATACCAACAGTATTGATGCTGGCAGCATCCGCACTCTCTCGCACGAGCCGACAGTTGCTATCCCTACGCTTGTCCCCTTTTCGCGCCCTCAATGAATCGCTCCCAATTCTCTACCTTCAGCCTCCCCTTTGTTTTCCCTACTTTCTGGCAGTCAGCCCTCCATCCCCGACTCTCTTTCTGCATACGGCCGCTTACAGTCCCGCTCATCAAGCCGTTGCAGTGGGAAATATGGTGTGAGAATTACTCCACCCTTTCTCTGTGCCTAGTCGGGATCGAGCTAACATGGACTCGATATAGTGAGCACCGCGCCGTGAGTGAGAACGTGGAGCTGCTTATCATCCAAGCTTGGAGGACAGAGGTGGAGGGAGACCTTCTCGGATTCGTCTTCAGAACAGTAGACCCAGGACATCGGCAAACGATCATGTGGGAGCTCTTGGTCCCCTTCACGCAGTTGCTCGACGATCTTCCAACCGACATCGTCTCGCATTGCGATGAGAATCCGGCGCCGCACATTCTTTCGCGGAGTTTAACGCCGTACTTGCAATGGTCGGCCTGTCTCGAGGATCGCGGGGGAGGCGGTAACTACCCATCGCGCGCGGAGTATCTGAATCCCCGTGGGATAATCGATGTTCTTTTCTTTCAACCCCGAACGGTGTCGGAAGAGGAAGCGGTAGAGGAAGAAGAGGAGGACGAGGAGGAAGAAACCCCTGAAGAGGAGGAAAGTTACAACGAGTATAGCGAGCAAGAGCCGGGGGCGGTGAGCGAAGAAGAAGAAGAAGAAGAAGAAGAAGAAGAAGAAGAAGAAGAAGAAGAAGAAAAAGAATCCGAGTGTGAAAGTTTGGAAGGAGAGGCCGACCAGGCGGAAGTCCAAGAAGAGGATCCCGTGGCAGCCATGCAAAGGAGGGAAGAGATAGCAGCAGGAAAGCGGCCGTTGGAGCATTCAAGCGACACAAATTTGCCAATCCTGGACAACCCGGCCAGAGATCCCGAGCCGCCCGCGATTGAAGATGAGCTCCCTCCTGCAGAGACTTCGAGTGCGCCAGCGCTGAGGCGACAAAGCCAATCCCCCTCCCCTTTCCCCCGTCCCTCAGTTCGAACACGTGGGGATGCGGGGCATCGGGCTACTTCCCCGGTTGTTATCCCGTCGTCCCCTTGACTTTCTGACCCTCCGGCAGATCGATACCCCGCTCTCCTTCCCTCGTAACCCCTTCCCGACTTCCACCTTCCATCACTTCTACGCCACTCGCCTCGCTGTCACGGTGTATCCGCACCCCACCACGAGATGCGCCTCCTCCTCTTTCTCCCTCCACGTTCTTCTCTTCAGTGCCCCATGGCGGGGACACAACATGGTCGAAATCTCCTGCGCGATCACGCGAACTATCCCCGTGTGCGCAGACTATGATCGGTTCCGCACGGCCTTGCTCTGCACCTTCCCGACCCTCTATCCCGACTACCTCGCTTCTCTCCCTCATGGTGGTCGCCGATTCCCCCGCATACATCGCATTGTCAGATATCAAGAGTTGCCGGCGACGGTAGCGGGAATGGAGAATTTCTTACCTCTTGTCCCGAGTGACCCTCCCCCTCGCCATGCCCCCATGTACAGAATCCCTTATCCTCTCCCTGCGGGTTATTAGTGCGCCATCGGATCTGATGACGTGTCAACGGGATGATATCCACACTCATATCCTACGGTAATGACAAGTGTAAATTGGGAAGACCCCCCCCCCCCACCTCCTCCATCCGTGGTCAGATTGCCCTTCCCGAGGAACTTGTAGGATAGAGCCCGCGTATGCCATGTTGGATGACTTCCACACTCTTATCGCACGGTAAGTGGCACATAGAGAGCTCCACGTCGTTGATCGATTAGAGAGATCGGCACGTGTCGCAACATCGAGCAAGCAGGAGCTTGCTCAAGATTGGAACCCCCTGGGCGTCACATATGTGACGAACCACTTTCTGTGTCGCGCGACTTTCTGCGCGATGACAATGAGGGGTCCTGAGATGGGAGGGTTAGGCAAATTACGGGGAGTGGGATCGGCGGGTAAATTGCGTCGGTGTCCTCGCTTCTTTCTTTTCCTTCGCTTCGCTTTTTCCCTTTCGGCGGTGATGGGACAGGCCCGGGGCAGACGGTTGAGTGTGCGTGCCCCGTTGGGCGCGATCAATAACGATTGGCGGTGCTTCTTTCTTGCTCTTCTGGGAGTAAAAGGGGGGAACTGAGATTTTTGGCGCGATGATCGCGCGGGAGCTCTCCAGTTTTCTTTTTATATTTTCCTTTCAACTAATGACGAGCCTCCGAGGGCTCTCGGGATTTTGATTTCTTTTACGTTTTTTCTTTGTTTTTCTTCCGTCTCGTCGGAATTTTTCTGTTACAGTTTTGAATACAGATAGGAATTTAGGACTTTTTGAATTTCTTGCCGAACGATGCCTCTTTCTTGTGCGCATCTTCCTGCGGCGGGAACGAAGTTCTGGCTAGACGGCGCCTTAATCTTGCATGCAACTGTAATTTTTGGGGGGGCGCCATTGTAACTGTATTTTTCTTCTTTCGCCTTCTTCCCGCCTCCTTCTTTTTCTTTGTTACGTCTGATTGGGCGACGAGCTGCATGATCGGATCGATGCATGGAGTGTGGCTACGTCCCCCACGCCGCGGTTTGGCAATGCAGAATGCAGGCATTGCCTTCCCTTCTCCTCTTTCCAATTCTTGCAATCTCGCACTCTTCGCGCACACATGCATGCTATAAATTTCGTCGTCGTGATTAGATAGCTCTCTTAAAATTTTTTGGAAGCTCGAGGTTAGCGCGATCAATGAGGGTCGGCTAATGAGCAAAGTAAGAGGTGAGTTGATGTAGGAGTTGGGTGACCCGACGAGCTGGTGCCAAGTGCGCGGGGTTGATGTGTAGGCCACGACGGATTGTGGCGCACGGGCGAGCCTGACGGGCGTATGCGGACTAAGCGGGGTGACAACTTCGTTGGTGGGTGCGAGACGACGGACTGTCCGCATCGGGAAGGAAGAAAGAGCGGAGAGAGATGGGTGTGGGAGTGTAATTTTTTCTTGTCCTTTCTCAATCCTTGTACATAAAATTTTGGCTTCGGATGCGACGCCCCTGTTTTCCATTTCGACGTTTCTTTCGGCTAGCTATCGTGGCATGTATTGGTTTAATGTCTCTCCTTCCTGTTTTACTTTGTACTCGCTCCATGAGATGGACTTGATGATCTGGCAATGCTTGAATACCCAATGTTTGGCGCAATACCCTTGGGATTACCCAGCGCTTGCAGCGCCGATCTATCCCCACTTTGATGATTGGCAGATGAAAGAAGTTTGATGCTGTTGCGGTGCTTCAATGTATGTCTGGATGGCGATGAGATATCCACAGGCCATGTCATTTTGTGAATCGAAGGGAGTTGTGTTGCGTATCCGGGAGGGGGTTTCCACCTGATGGCCACATAACTGCTTTTTGCTCGAACAAAAATGGCTGAGAGATTATTGCATGATTGCATGAACCTTCTTTTGCATAGGTGATTGGCTGATAGATTGATCCACAGCGGACCAACCCCGCGAGTCCCCGTGTAAGGGCATTCTAACGAGCGCGACTTACACGCGCACCCTCAAGGCCGGCTCGCAACCCTGAATAAACTTAGCACGACAGATCTCGATACGAATGATGAAATCCCCATCTGCGATACGGGTCGGGACAAATTAAGGTCCCGACGCCCTCCGACATACGGGGACCGCTAGGTGTGTATGCTTTGTGAAAGTCCAAAACGGAACGAGAGCCCCGACCGTTAGCCAAAATAATTTCCCTCCACTATCCTTTCGACGACTGAGGGAGTGTCATCCCGCCAGGTAAGCATTTCTTGAACCTAATCCATTTTTATTAACCAAATTCGGATGCCACACACATATCACCCTTGCGCCGAGATCATGCGATCTTCCCTGTATCGTTCCAATTTTAATATATGTCTCGAAGGACACGGCCTTTGCTGGGGCCTTGGGATATCATCATAGACTGACCAGCCTCAAGCAATTAGGAATAACTTTATTATGGTCATCTGATAATATCTGGATTCGAACCTAGGTCTGTATTTCAACATTTCAAAGGTGCACCAATGGAGGTAGGCGAGCTGGTCTCGACACCAGCCCCCCACTCTGTACTGGAATCGGTGTCTGTCCCTAAGAAGATGAGACAAAACAAAAAGTTTAGAAAAAAAAAAAAAAAAAAAAAAAAACCCTAAGAAGAGGGAGGGGGAGAGCCCTCCGACACCCCTCGGTCCCGTGATCAGTCCTAAGCCTAAGGCCGTTGACCAAAGACCGAGGGGGATAGCCTTGTCAAACCCTCAACCCCTTGGTTCCTTCTAAGTGCACAGCTGCTCCATTGCCGCTGGTCGCTGACATCGATCCCCAAACCTCCATTGTATCAGTCTACCAACGTAACCAGTAGTACTAGGCTCAAGGCTGAGCATAATAGATGCAAACTCTACTATAAACTGCTCTTGTGCTGTACACGGGCCTACCGAATCGCCCAAAGTCCACACCTTACCCGAAGCGCCTAGCCGCACTTATAGCCTAATGTACGTACTCCGTTTTCGCTTGCCTTTGCCGAGGTCGCGAGGGATTTGTACTGGCGGCTAGACACCACAAAACGCCCAATTGTATCGTGCGCTTCACGGACTCCAAAATCCCTCTGAATAAGGTGAAAGTAAACACATGTTAAAGCTTGCGGCACCGTTGGTCAAACCTGACGGTGATCCTAAGAGCATCTTCTCCACGCGCGCACATGCGCCACATAACACCGTGTTGATCAAAGAAAAAGATCATTTAGCCCTAATTAAATAAAAAATCAAAAGTTGACCGGTAATTGTGCCGGTTCTATAATATTATTAAGAAAAGATCACGTGCGCCTTAAAAACTGCGCGCCCACACACTTTCTACTCGCTTCAAACAGTCTCACAAGCTTAGTCACAGAAAGAAAAACGGCCGTGGCTCACACGACACTCCTAACTTTCAACTCAAGATCATTTTTTGTCACTTGCAAATATCAGGGTGAATACCCTTGTAAGGGTATTTGCGCCGACAACGTCCTTAGGACAAATAAATTTTAGACTTAGTACTTTCACCGTCGCTCGCCCCTGTTACCTCACCAAACACGGGAGGAGACCGGTCACACCGCGGCTTCTCACAGTCGTAATGCCACAGTCGTCCGGACTTAGGTTCAAAAAATTTTAGTCTCCTTGTCATAGGGTTGGTTCGAATAAGCCTTTAACAGACACATTTCTCATCAAGTCCCTCAATTCAATGAAAAGCTCGGACAACGTCCAACATTGAAAATCCCGAGCAGAAACACCATGGAGATCGAAATGCAGATGAAGGGGAGTGAGGCAGCATCACCAAGGACCCAACACCACACGTACTCCAAGACTGCAGAATTAAGAATCAGGCACAGTTACTACAGTTGGGGTATACCCTCAGCGGACTGCCTGGACTGAACTGGATTGGTACTGATGGCGGGACCCGATCGATTGAAGACACGGCCTGTGAGATGAGGCCAACGGGCTGGTCCCATAGGCTGAACAGGCACAAAGCCAAATAGCCCCAGCTATGGGCCGGGGTAAATAGAGTACCGTCGTATTCTCTGTCTGTCTGTCTGTCTCTCTCTAGTGTGGGAGCATTCGCAATCAATCTTGTGTGTGTGAGAGAGAGAAAGAGCACTGTGGGGGTGTAGGGCGAGGTTCCATGTTGGAAATGGGCTCTGAATACGGCTCTGCCCTCTTTTGTTCTCTCTTTCTCCCAATTAAAAAAAAAAAAAAACATAGTAATAAATTAATAATAATAATAAAATAAAATTGGACCCTGAAGACTGAGTTGGAAGATGCCTTGGCCTCTTAGCATTCCGATTCAAACTATGCATTTTTGGGTCTACTTGTCCACACAAGCTCTGACAGGGGAACTCCCCTCATCCCCAACTGACTTTGTTGCAAGAGGGTTCTTTCTCGGAAAATGAGAGCATAGACATGCTCAAAAGAATTTGGCAGAAGTGGGAGCTAGACAAGTCCTGGAGAGCAACTTCTCTAAGCATGTCCACAAGCTTTTCTTCTTTGAAAGGGCAATAGCCTTGAGATATCATTGCACAGCAAGCGTGATTGCTTAGGTGGCGAAAACATTGATATATCCTGGGAGAGGTTGTGGGTTCGAGGTTCGGTAGGAGGGATTATTGGGCGCCACCTCTGAGAGGACACTTCTATGTTAGCATAGTGCTTGTGCCCATAACCAGTCTTCAGGAGAGTGAGGGATTGGGGTGGAGCTGCAGAAGGCGTCCCTATGGGAGGGGCAATTAGTGGAACTACTTAATAGGGGTTGGAGAATAGTAGACGACCTTTAGGGGGGAGTACTCCTCTTGTCCAACAAGATTGGGGTTAGAAGACTGGGGACCACATCCATATATATAACCAATGACTATAACCCTGATAGGTATCTGACCATAATATAACCCCGACCGGTACTCAGGCTGCTCTAAAACTGGCTTAGGTTCGACACTGCCTAGGGCAGCTCCAAGGAAACATTCAGTTCCGGACAGGCCTGGAGTGACACACAGGCTGGTCTAGAGTTGGCTTTGGCAAGGCACTGCATAGAAAGCTCCGTGGAAACATTCGGTTCCGGACTAGCCTGCAATGGTACCCATACCAACCATAGCATAATCCCAATCTACAGCCAGACTGGTCTAGAGTTGACATAGGTAAGACGCTGCCAAGGGATGGCTACGAGGAAACATTCAGTTACAGACTGGCCTGGGGTTCACAACCCATGATTAAACCACAGGTCCCCCCGCCACCGAAAACCCCCGGTACCGGTGAGTTAGGGGAGGGTTTTTCGGAGGTCCTCTGCCCCGAACTCACCGATCTCGCAAAGTCCCTGGGTAATGCACCAAGGCTCCACGATGTAGAGGGCGGACGACGGCGGGGTTGCATCGAGCGGCTGCGAAACGGTCGGGTGGTCCAGTTTTTGGGCCGCCGACAATCTGTACCGGACTTTCGCGCTGTGGCGGGAAATGAAGAGCCGCAATCAAAATGCAAAACAAAAAAAAATGAAAAGAGATCCAAAAATTCCGCCGTCGCGTGCCTTTTTTTTTTTTTTTTTTTTTTT
>BFEA01000347.1:208377-223105 GCA_003427395.1 Chara braunii | reverse complement strand
TGCCCATGTATGTGTGCATGGTATTGATTGTCCTGCTGGGGTTATTCTGGGTTTCTTTCCTACTCCTCTCTGGTCTTGATTGTGTGATTGAAATGTGTGTGAACTACCTACTCACCTGATGGATGGAGAAATGCTGACTCCTTTTACAATGCTTTGTCTTTTCATCTCTGAACGGCTGTAGTCTGTAGGTTCTACCGAAAGTTGAAATTCGTTTTCAGGATGGTAGAGGCAAAAACTTAGTCCAAGTGGGACTCCTCTTGGTTGGGACTCAGTCACGACCTACGTGGGACCCTTGGAGAGCAGGTTAACCGAGCACCCATTTTTCAGGTCCATTTAAAAGAAAACCAGAGTCCCATTTTAACAAAACTTCACACCAATCTATACAGTGCACTTCTTACTACGCCATCAGAGAAAAAAACCACAAAAACAGCAAATAATAACATATAAAACAGCAAGCCAAAAGTGCATTTCCCCTTGTGGAGCACGGAGCTGGTCAGACTGGACTCGAGAGGAACTCGTATGCAGTCTGATCAGACTGGGTCGCTAGATCATACCTCTCCTATGAATTTGTTTTTCTTTTTGTGGTTTGTTGCTCTCTAGTCCAAATGTAATGCCACTCCAGCTATGAGTTCTATCTTATCTTCTTTGAACTTTTCAGTTTGTTTCTTTTCCTGAGTTCATATTTTCATGCCCGTAGAGACTCGCAGACAAAAGGAAGAGAGAGTGAAAGCCCCCATCTTGAGGGACTTGTGGAAATGGGCGATGTAAAAGCTTATGTGGCCTTAAAGGCCCAACTGGATGCAGCCGTAGAGGAGGATAAACCATTGTTCCAAACCCTCTACGAGAAGGTACTGGCAAGGGAAGAGAAAGCCGAAAAGGAAAAGCAGACAAACGTTGTTGTAGACCATGAGGCTGTCCTCAAAACAGTCTCCTCCTTGCCTAACACTGAGGTCAGGAAGGAGATAGTCGCATATGTGCGTGCTCTTATACATTGTCACCTACTCAGTGACATCCTTGAACAGATCATCAAACTCTCGACAGAGGTAAGTGAGCTGCAAGCAGAACTGGTCGAAGTGACAAAAAAACACAAGGATCAAATGTGGCAGATGACAAATCTGCGGAAGGATCAGATTTTTAATCCTCTCCCTCTACCTCCTGCCTCCAATGCTGCTAACCAAAATGTTCTCGCTCCTCTTTATTCCTCTACTTCTTCTCAAAGTGTGGTTCCATTGGGACCTGCAGTAGGTGCAGACTCTGCTGCCGCTATGGCAAGTGACGGCGCAGGGAATTCTGCAACTGCTGCAGCCTCGAGTTCAGAAACAGCAATCGTTGGTGCCGGCTACAACAGTCCCTATGTGGACAGGAAGGAGGTTCCCATACCGTCTAAGTACGACGACAAAGAAGACGTTGAGTCTTGGATCAGTTCCATGAGAGCTTACTTCGAGGTGCTGGGAACTCAACCAGCGAGTCAGTCCTTGATCATGGGGACCACCGTTGAGCCCGTTGTACGAGGCTTCTTAGAAGCCCCAGCTATGCAAATCGGGTACACTAAGATCAATCTGACACAGTGGCGCAAAGCCACACCCATAGCCACGCTTGAGGAGATTCTTATCAAACAATTTAACGATCCATATGCTGTCGCAAAAACCCGAAAGAGACTTGCTGATCTGAAGTGCAGCAAGTGGACGGGCATCATGCATAATTTGCAGTTGTTTGTCAGCAAACGTTTTGCTACTCCATGACTAGAAATGACTGCACAATCATGCTTGGATGTTGTAAAAGGAACGATTTCTACTACCTACATGCATCGACTAGGCAAAAAGCTTATTGGTTATACAAACTGGCTTTCCCTCATGCAGGATGTGGTCAGCCTTGAGGCACAAGACCTCATTACTACAACAGGCAACAAAAAGCATATTGGCGGCAGGTGGTTCAGAGGCAGCAACCGTTTTGTTGTGCATGACCTGTTGGAGGCCGATGAGGAGGCCTATGCAGACGACCCCACTCTTGGTGACGACCAAGAACAGGTCCCTGACACGGCCTACTCTTCAGCCCATGACTCTGATGTGAATAATGAAGAGGAAAAATTAAATGCCTTTAAGAAGTCTGCCAACATAAAGGGACCGAACCGAAATTCAGGGAAGAATTATGTCCAACTTCCCAAGGGAGTCAAAATCCCAGCAAAACCGGAGGATGCAGCCACTAAGCCATAGGTTGACCTCCAAATCATTGAAAATGATTGGATGGTTAGGCTCAAGAAGGGGGTATGCCTGCATTGCCAAAAACCAAACCATGAAGTACAAGAATGTTATAGGTTGCATGGAAACGAAAACCGGGAGTAGAGTTGACTTCAGCATCCTCTACGGCAAGGGAGACTGAATCTGATGCAAATCAGCAGTCCTCCCTTGAAGCCCAATCATCTGCTGATTCCAAGGTTGAAGTGTGAGACGATTGACTTTCACTACCACTTGGATCATTGGGCTGAGATGAAACATCAGCGTGCCCAAGGGACAGTGAAGCTGATCTTCTTCAAACTTCTCATAAATCACCGCTATCTCCGTGTCTTGATTGATTGTGGTGCAACTAACAACTTTATGTCACTGCACGGGATACGCAAAGTGGGTTTGGGAATGAAGCAAGTGGCTTTGCAGAACCCTAGCCGGACCCAAGTAGACAACAAGGAAGTTGTCTCCTCTATGCATGCAGTCAAAGGTGTGCGCACTACCTTTGACAAGGATAAAACCGTCACCCACGCTTTGAACTTCTATGTCCTTGACAAGTGTCCCTTCGACGCTGTCCTTGGTTTGGGCTGGTTGCAGTCCCAATGTGAATGGACCAAGTGAAAGGAGTCACTTTTCATTATCAAAGATGCTTAAGGGAACGGGTTTCACGTCCTCTTGGATAAGAAGCACGAGTCCCCAGTGACTTTTCCGAATGTCATGCAATTATGCAAGAAATGACGCAAGCACACAGAGGATGAACAATTGTATGTTGCCTTTGTTCGCCCTACTCATGCGCCGTCTACTTTTGCGGCTAGTATCAATACTACTTCGTCTAGTGATTCTACTTTTAGCTTTTCTACTTCTTTACCTACCATTAATCCAAATGATTCTACTACAGATTCGGTTGCCTCTATTCGCAATCTGTGACCCGATCTAGGTGACCCTTTTACTGACCCTTCACCCCCACCGGTCCCAACAAATATCTAAAACCTACTTGATCGGTTCCCAAAAGTTTTGGCCGAACCACGTGGAGTTCCCACGCGATCGGTCTGACACACCATCGAGTTGGTTGAAGGTGTTGTTCTTCCAAAGGGTTGCGTATACCGAATAGGATCCGGCGAGTTGGAGGAACTCCGACGACAAATTGATGAAATGATTAACAAATGTTGGATCAAGCCTAGTGAGTCTGAATTTGGTGCCCCTCTTTTGTTTGTCCCGAAGAAAGGAGGCAAGCACCGCATGTGTACTGACCATCGCGGTCTAAACTGCATCACAAGAAAAAAACGTCTACCCATTGCCTCGCATAGATGACCTGCTTTCTGACACACCATCGAGTTGGTTGAAGGTGTTGTTCTTCCAAAGGGTTGCGTATACCGAATAGGATCCGGCGAGTTGGAGGAACTCCGACGACAAATTGATGAAATGATTAACAAATGTTGGATCAAGCCTAGTGAGTCTGAATTTGGTACCCCTCTTTTGTTTGTCCCGAAGAAAGGAGGCAAGCACCGCATGTGTACTGACCATCGCGGTCTAAACTGCATCACAAGAAAAAAACGTCTACCCATTGCCTCGCATAGATGACCTGCTTGATGTTGCAGGTGGGTGCAAGGTCTTCTCCAAGATCGACCTCAAGTCTGGCTATCACCAGATTGAAGTCGATCCTGCGGACCAGCATAAGACTGTGTTCAAAACACACAATAGGCTTTACGAGTTTACCGTAATACCCTTCGGTCTCACGAACCCACCGACCACCTTTCAAAGTCTCATGGACAAGGTCCTCCGCGAACAGATTGGTCGGTCAGTGGTGGTACACCTTGATGATATACTGATCTTCAGCAAATTCATGGAGGAACACATAAAGCACCTTGAGGAAGTGTTCACCATCCTCAAGAAGACACAACTCCATCTCAACTTAGAGAAATCTGAGTTTGGGAGGGATAGCGTCATCTATCTTGGGCATCGGTTGTCTGTTGCAGGCCTAGAACATGAGGCAACTAAGGTTGAGGTCATACGCAATTGGGCTCAACCCGCGAACATCCACGAACTGCGCTCTTTCCTTGGTCTCGCGTCGTACTACCCGAAGTTTGTGCCCCGCTTCTCTATTGTTGTACGCCCGTTGTCCCGGTTAACAAGTAAGAACGTTTCTTATGCTTGGGATGGATGCCTTTCAAGCTTTGAAAGAAGCTTTGGTAAGTTACCCTGTACTCCATATTGCAGATTTCAAACTGACATTCGTAGTTACTACGGATGCAAGCCAGTATGGAATTGGCGCAGTGCTGCAGCAAGATGACGACGATGGCCTACAGCCGCTCGAATACTACAGCAAACGCATGCCGAACGAAAAAATAGTCACTTCCACCTACATGCGCGAGCTTTATGCTTTGTGTATGGCTTTGGAGTCTGGACCATTGGAAGCACTATCTTTTGGGACGCCACTTCAAAGTGTTCTCAGATCATGAGACTCTGAAGTGGATCAAAGAGAAAACTACCCTGTCCCCTACCTTACTTTGCTGGTTCCATGAAATTGGCATTTTCAACTTTGAGTTAAGGCACAAAAAAGGTTGTTATAATCGAGTTGCTGATGCATTGTCTCGCCACCCTGAGTACATGACTTGCCTTGTGAATTCCTACGACCTCCGGAAGAAACTGAAGGAGGAGCTCGTAGAGCACACTGCCAAGGATCCGGACCTTAGTCCCATCCGTGAGCAGCTGCGGGCTGATTCCAGCAGTCAGCCTGATTTTCACGAGTATGATTCCGTCGCTACGAGAACCACGACCGTTTGTGTGTGCCCAACCATGAGCTTCTCCGCACGCACTTTTTGGACTTTGCTCATGACCGGAGTGGACACTTCGGCATGACAAAGACATACAAAAACCTATTGAGATAGTTTGATTGGTCTGACATGAAGGGATCTGCTGAAAAGTTTGTGGTTGAATGTCAAGTCTGTCAACGAATCAAACCATGTAGACAAAAGCCAATGGGGCTACTTACACCTATTCCCATTCCCGATGGTCCCGGGGAGTTTGTCTCTATCGACTTCACCGACATGGGAAAGGTAAGTAAGAACGACTACTCACAAGTCATGGTGATTGTTGACCGTTTCTCTAAATTTCTTAATCTGATTCCTTTGTCATCTCATGCTCCAACTGAATTGGCGATCCGTGAGTTCAAACAGAAGTACATTCTGCAGTTCGGAAACCCAAAAACTCTCGTGAGTGATCGGGACCCGCGCTTTATCAGTACTGAATGGAAAGACTTCACGTCCCAACTTTCTGGCCTCAAGCTATGCATGACATCTAGCCGATACCCCGAAGCCAACGGTTTGGCTGAGGAAATCAACCAAACCGTGTTTCAACTTCTCCGCGCTTTAATCATTCCGGATCAGGAAACATGGGATGAAGAGTTGTATTCCGTCAGGGGGTTGTACAACAACTCCATCCACTCTGCCACCGGCATGACACCAAACAGACTGCATTACGGTTGGCAGATTTGTAATCCGCTCTCCTACCTATTCCCTGAGCAGCTAGCTGGTTTAACACCCGACAGGCCTGGCTTAAGGGCCAAGTACGATCGCTTGCTCAAAGTTGTCATTGCAACAATGATCAAGTGACAACACGCCATGATCAATCATGCAAACAAGAAGCGCTAACCTTCAGATATTGAGGTGGGAAGTTATGTCTGGGTCAAGATGTCTGAATTTTCAGAAGAAAAGGGAGTCTCACGTAAACTTCTCCCACTCTATTATGGTCCGTGGGAAGTTCTGGATGTGATTGGCGAAGTTAGCTTTGGCCCTTCATATGTAGTTGTTGTGCCACCTCATCTGAGCACATATCCCGTGTTTCATGCATCAAAACTGTTTCCCCACCATAATGCTAAGTCGTTCGATTACCGTGAAGACATGATTCCTTGTGCAATCAATGACGGATATGAGACAGACAGAATTAAACACGTAGGGAAGGGACGCAACAGACAGTACCAGGTTCATTTCATGCACCACCCGTTGGATGATCTATACTGGATTTCCAAGCAGGAACTGTTGCGCAACGTACCGCACATTGTTAAAGCCTACGAGCGACAAATCGCCTTTAATTATGCACCTAAAATCTCTGCCAAGCTCACTACGACAGAGTATTCTCGAAATCTCCTTGCCTTGTTTGCCTATGATGCGCTTGTCGAGGACTTCGAATGAGTTACTCGCTCAAAGGGACCTCGCTCTTGAGGGTTGAGTAGTGTGATGACCTGACCAAACATGGACTGAAACACACGGCTGATTTTTTAGTTTTGCTCATGGACTGAATGCCTTGTTGAGTTTTCCGGTTGCTACTAAGTGTGTGTGTGTGTACGCTTGTTCGACTGCATGTATGTCTGAGTGCTGGTTGGCTTGAGTGTGTGTGTGGCCCGCAAGGGCACTTGTGCGTTTATCGGGCCCTCAGGGCCGGCACTTACCGTGGTCGTGGCATTGAGGATTGCAGCGGGGGAAAACACTCAAGTGGCGAGGAAAGAGGCCCGCATCACTTGAAGCAGCGGGGAAACACTCAAGTAGCAGGTAGGCTGGTACCACACCCTGAAGCGGTAGATGTGCCGGGTACTGGAGGTCAAGCAGAAGAAGACAAAAGTGACATTTTTAGAGACCCAGTAGTTGTAGGCTAGGTCTAGGCGGGTATTAGTCTGAGTCTAGGGCCTGTACGGGCAATATCAGAGTCTGCAATGATGTTTCCCTCCGAAAGGGAGGAGGTACCGGTTGGTTGGGAGGCCGAGCGGCCTGGAAGTCACCGCCCGAGAGGCAAGCAGGCCGCTATATCTCCAGGGCGGGCGAAGAGCCCAGCCTCATTGTCGGTGTGAAAGTTTGGCGACACACTGGTTGGAGCGCTAGCTTGGAGCAGCGCTGCTGGGGAAGAAGCAAGGACTTGGAGGAGAAAGAAGGACAAGAAGGGGGAGGAGCGCCAGAGGTACTTACCTTGCTATGGTGGCATCCATCTTCATCACCTTGGTGGGCGCTGCAGCAGGGAGACCCCAGCTGGGGAGAGTTACACCAAGAACCTTCGAGGCAGAGTCAGGCATGGCAGCCTGAGCTAGAGCAGCCATAGCTGCTTTGCGTTGTCCTTTGCACAGCAGGGCAAGGCCCAAGTAGTCCGCCATAGCCTCGGCCTATGAGAGTGAAGAGTGAGGGAGGCGGTCATGGCTATGGTGGGCCTCAAGTGATACCAGTTGTAGAAGAGGGATTCAAACATTGATTCTAGTTCAACCATTCAACATTGTATTATTATTTCTTGTGTGAATAAGAGAGGAGGAGATAAGGAGGAAGAGAGAGTTGGGCGAAGAAGAAAAGCTTTGTCATTTGTCTATGTTGGTGTACATCATCTTCTTCTTCGTTCTTACTTCTTCTTATTCTTCTAACCTTCTCTTTTGGCCCGAAATGGGCTGGGTAATCAATGTTGGACTGCCCAGTCCTCAGTCACTCTGGTGCATGTGAAAAGGGACACTGGGCCTGTTATCCAGCTTGTGTCATCAGACATTGAATACAAAGGGACACGGGGCCTGCTTCCCAGTATGTGTTGTTCCCCACATTTAGACTGGAGCCTTCCACATGGGTGGTGCTGATCCTCACATTTAGATTGGAGCCTTCCACATGGGCGGTGCTGCTCTCCACATTTAGATTGGAGCTTTCCACATGGGCGGTCCTCGGTCAGAATGCTCTCCTTCTGGCCGGGCACTTTCCTTTATGGAAAACGGTTGGGGTAGGCAGGCCGCCTGGCCAGCGTGTGCTCAGGCTCGGAATCTTCTGGTAGGGCCCAGCAGACAACGCCCAGGCTCATCCCAGTAAGTCGCCTGGGTCCCGAGCAGATAGGCTCTTTCAAGGTGCGGCTTCACATGTACGGCGGCCTCTCATTGGCTGGTTGTCAAGGTGTGAGGCCGCCACTGCTTCCTATTGGCAGGCGGCCCGCTGGTGATGTCACACACGGCCTGCATCCAGGCCTTGATCGCATGGCCTCACCAACCAACCCGCGCTGTGTAACCAATTGGGGGTGCCGTAGGCCACAAAGGAAAATTTCAGGCCCGCCTTCACTTAGGGCAAGCACCATACTCGCAACAGGGCCTCTTAGCTAGAAGCGTACGACCTTCAAATGCCAGGGTCCAGATTCTCCAAACTCACAAGAAATAACAACCTAGACGGGATCGAAAACTGGGGGGGGCTGATGCATGTCCAAGTCGTGGGGGACCCACAAGATGGAATTTTTGTATTTGAACCCACGACTCCGGTAGCCAAACTCCCATTTGACCCGGCAGAGTAGGAATGGCCTGGGCCGAAGCCCATGCACATATGAGACTACACAGTCAAAGGGGGGTGCAGGGCCTCAAGGACTGCCCCCGCGATTGACCAAACATTATCCACCGGATGGGCGCGTGACTCATCCATGGACACATGGATGATAGATAATCTGCATTGGGCTAAGTATGCCAAGATCATGCCCACAAATTTGAGAGTCCTTCAATGACAAATTCTCCATCGCTGCCTGCCCACTCCCGACTGGTTGGTGCGTCGAACAAACCTGGAACAAAAGGGGTTGTTGTCACCTATATGCGCCTACTTTGGCAGAGCATCGCCGTCACCCGGGGCGACTTTGGAGCACTGTCTATTGGCCAGCCCTATGGTCACCCAATTATGGCAATGGTGGGACGCAATCTCTCACAGGGGAGCATATCCCATGGGATCTGGGGCTGCTACTACTGGGAAAAAAAACAGCACTTACTGGCCGGATTGAAGCAATTTTGATTCTCAAGAAGGCGGGGCGCGGCGCTACCGGGAGCGCTGCGCCCTGCCCTGGGCTGTGACATTGCACAGGTGGGCCATGGTGAAGGCGCGTGGCAGCGATGGTGGTCATCTCTTCTCTCAACCAGGCGCTTTGCGCACGCGCAGGTGATTGGAGGCGCTGGTCCACGCCATGTCACAAACTGATGTGGCGGATGGACTAACTCCTGTTGGCTTTTTTTCTTATGGGAGTTCCACGTTTCACTCCATTGCTGCTGCGTTTTTGCATTTGGCATATGGCCTGAAAGGTGTTGGCTATGTCGATGCCTGTGGAGTACAGTGGAGTCAGCCCTTGGTAAACTGAAGTGCGAGTGCAGTGGCGACCGCAATCATGAGGAAGCGGGTGTGTCAGCATAATCAGAGCACTGCTCGGCATCAGCAACGGGGTGCTGATCATCACCAGCACCATCATCAACAGGGAGCGGTTCGACAGCATCATCACAGTAAGAGTTTGTCATCATCATCAGGGTGCTGCTTGTTATCATCATCATCATCACCGTCATCATCAACAGGGCGTGGTTCGACATCATCAGCATCAGGTGTCATCACCTTCATCATCATCAGGGTGCTGCTCGTCATCAACATCAAGGCGTGGGTCGCGTCATTATCGACGTCGCTCATCATGATGATGATCATCATCATTATCATTACGTCAGCATCGTTTACTATCATCAATAGTTCACCATCATAGGGCGTTGTTGGCGAAGCTCGTCGTCATAGGGCGCTGCTCACCCTTATCATCATCATCATTAGGCTATCATCAAAGGTGCTCGTCATTAGCACCATCATCATCCTTTTGTCATCACAGGGCGTTGTGCGTCATCATCATCATCAACGTCATGATTATCATCATCATCATCATCATCACCGACATCATCATCATCATCATCATCATCATCATCATCATCATCATCAAATTGTAATCATAGGGTGTTGTTGGTGCTGCTCTTCAGTATGATCGGCATCATCATTCTGTCTTCATTTTCATCGTTACTATCATCATCATCATCTTGTCATCATCAGATGCTGCTCTTCAAGGCATTGTTTGCCTTTCACATCAGCAAGTGAGTTGGTCGTCACCATCATCCTCCTCATCATCATCTTCAGGGTGTTGTTCATCATCATCAGCAAATCAAAAAAAAAAAAATCTCTCACCTACCTTCCTCTATCATAATTTTCAGAAATTTCTGATTCTTCCACTCATATCTTAGGAATATTATTTCCTAGAACTCCTGAGGCTCGTTTTTTCTTTTCTCCACTATTAATTTCTGATTCTCCTTTGAGCGCACTAATGAATTATTTTTGTGCGGGTGGGGGGTTGGGGTTTTAAGGACAGCTCTACTCCGCAGGGGCTTCACAAGGTGGGGGGTGAAATGCCCTGGACGGAGAAGGGGCAAATTTTTGGGGGATGCCCTATTCTAGGGATGGGAGAGATGTATGGGCTGGCATCATATCCCAATGGAGGCAAATAGGGGAGAGAGGTTGGCTGAGGCATACTTTGGGTGGAATTGGATGCCTTAGTGGAAGTAGGGGGAGGAAGCAGGTATGTCCCAAGTTGGGGCCGATAAGGAGAGCTTGTGATCAGGGCAGTCCTTTTCGGTGGAGGCAGCGGAGGGACAGGGGGAGATGGAGGGGAGGAGGAGGAAATAATCCACAGCAACGTCCATAATTCTTATTCTCCTCTCAAGTGTAAACAAATTACTTCTGGTGGGTGGTGGGTTGGTTCTGAGGGGGAGAGCTCTTTTTATATATATATATATATATATATATATATATATATTTCTTAAAAAGCACGTGCTTGGAACCGGGCCCACCGTCCCTTATAAAAATTTACACAGAATTGAAATTTTTTGAAATTTTAAGATACCGGGACCATTACCCGGTTATGGCTAGGAAAAATTAGAGCTACTGAAGAAGATTACTACATCGAACTACAAGTCATCAACCCTCTTTACCTCCCTCCGGCAAGACTTACTGCAGCAGAGCCACCATCTCCGCTGCTGCTGTACCCTAATTCCATCCTACTAGCTAGCCCTCCTCACTAATAGGACGCTTGATATCCCACCGTTTACTTATCCCACGCACCTCAAATTTGAGAAACTCGAGAAGATTCAAAAGATTTACAAAGAATTGGAGAAACGAAAATCAGAGCTAATACCACCACCAATCCAAGTCACTCCCTCACTACAGACGAGAGACCGCCACTCAGGCCTTCAGTCCTCGTACCAGAAGTCGCCAGTTCTCACACCCCCCTTGCTAGGGTTACAAGGCAACACAAACTGCCCCAGCACCGAACTAACTATCTTATGACGGACAGGAAATGTCTTCCTCCCTCAACAACTTCCTTAGCTGTCAACCCCCAACCGGGTTACAGGGTCACTGCCCTAGCCTCAACTACGTTGAAAGAGGTGGTTATGCCTTCCACCCTCGGCATAGCTCCAATGGCCTCAAGCTCCTCTCCATGGTCACAGAGCCACTGCCCCAGCACCGACCACTGTCGCCCCACCCCATCCTTCCAGTAGACTTACCACCCTGAGTCACCGTTCCCCTACTGCGCAAGCCCACCCAAAATTACTTCCAAACCTTGCTTCCAATTTTCTCCCTCCATATGAAAAAACAAAAAGGAGGAAGGACAAGAACTAGAACCACTGACAATCAAACTCCTACCCTCACCACCAACGAAAGATACGTCGACCAAGTTTTCAGTGCTCGTACCAGAAATCATTAGATCTCATACCCCCCAGCTAGGGTTACAAGGCAACACAAACTGTCCCGGTACTGATCTAACTGTTCCTGACGGATAGAGAGTGCCTTCCCCCCTCGACACCTCTCTTAATTGTATAGCCCCTCAAGGGTTACAGGGTCACCGCCCGGGGAACAACTACGTTGGGCGAGATGGTTATGCCTTCCACCCTCGACATAACTTCAATGGCCTCAAGCCCCTCCTGGTCACAGAGCAAATGCTCCAGCACTGGCCACTGTCGTCCCACCCCACCCTCCTGGTTAGACCTACCACTCTATATCGYCGATCCTTCTGCCCCCCACTTCCCACCTACYTCTAATTCGRCCCTCCTCCTTTTGTTTACAAAAATGTGCTAAGACTAATTGTTTGAGAAGAAACTATTGGAAAGATCACTTGAAAAATCAATCAGAATAAGGCTGAAATTTGAGGATAAGATCTGATACAATTTGATTCTCCAAATAGGAATGACGAAATTTGCGAAAAATTGTACGAAATTTAGGTTTCGGTATCCACAAAGGATTTTCGAATCAGATTCTCAAACCGTAGTTTGAGAATTGTTTAGCAAAGTTACATACCACAAAAGATTAAGGAAGGAAAATTATAAAAACGAATCGACAATCACTGGGGAGAAATCCACTCAGACAGTAAACAGGAATTACTAAGCCGACGACAAATCAACAGGAAGGACAGTAATCAGAAGAACGACTCGACAATCAATTGAGAAAAACAATCGCTCTGACAATAAAAGGAAAAACGTATAAGAATCAGAAATTAAGGTTTCCATCAATCAGAATTACCAGCAATCATGCCCATATGATCAGCAAGAGGGTCTATCCCAAGAAGAGCCACGGTCATACTAGAGATGCAACCATACAAACAAAAATTCGACCGCAGCGCCCTCGCACTCCAGATGCCTTCGTGAAGAAAACACAGCTGCCGCCGATAGCCCTTCTTCAAAAAATCGGACTCGATGTCGCCTCCAATCCTCCTACCACTCCACGTGAGGACGCGCTCCTCCCTGTCCGCCTGCATTAACCGACCTCCTCCACGAAACCGCGCAGGCAGAGAAGCAAAGGCAACCAATATGCCGAGAATCTCATGAAAACTCGCCCCCTTACAAGGACAGTCTTCCCTTCATCCAGCGTGCTGACCTGCAGCATCACTTGGTGAAGCGTGAAGCCGGAGATGGCACCCCCTGTGCTTTCAAAAGGCAGACCACACCAAGTCACGCCACATCGTCTCTACCCTCCCGCTGTCAAGTCTTACGCCCACTGCCTCCATCTGCCCACCACGTCACCAAATCCTCCGTTAGCTCCTGCGTCGCGTCATGTCCGCTCCGACAATGTTCGCGCGGGGCGCAACGCTCCCGGTCGCGCTGAGCCCGCTGATGGTGCCATAGGCTCCTCCTTGAATTTTCCAAGGCTGATATTATCTGCAAGGGCTTCACAAGGAGGGAGGTGATTGCCCTGAAGGGAGACAGGGCAGATTTTGGGGATGCTCTATTCTGGGGCTGGGGGAGATGTATGGTCGACATCATATCCCAGCGATGGCAGATAAGGGCAAGGGGTTGGCAGAGGCATAATTTGGGTGGGAACTGGATGCCTTTGTGGGAGCCGGGGGGGGACGGGTTTGTCCCAAGTTGGGGCCGATGAGGAATGTTCATGATGAGGGTCAATCCTTTTCGGTGGAGGCAGTGGTGGGGCAAGGGGATGAGGGGAAAGGGGGGAATTTCTATATCCTTTGTTTGTATTTGGTTGGGACTTTCTCTGATTCTTTTTGGAATTTTCAAAACAAGCACCCTTGTTATTCCTGGTAGCTTGAAGAATCTTTCAGGACTCTGAGGGACTTCTGGTGGTTTGTACGAAGCTGCACTGGAATTAGACTGTTATATTCAGGGTCCGTGGCTGTTCCATGCTAGAACGACGCTGGCCGGAGTCGGGTTGATGCCCTGTAACTTGCCGAAGGTGAGGGCATGGGGCCTTGTAGAGAGGTCTAGGGATGCTATGTGGGGGCATCCTATGGGACACCTGGGGTTTGCTGACACAGGACGACACTGGTCGGAGATGGAGTGAGTCGCGTTGCTCTGTAACCTAGCGGATAGGGGGCGTGAGACCTGTATAAGTTTGTCAGAGAATTAAGTCAGTTTTGGTGAGCTTTGTTATGATCTGTTGGAAATCCCTTAGATACTTGAGTGTTCAAAGAATTGTGGTGGATTTCAGGAGGTGCTTAGCGATCGTAAAAAATGATTCGTAGTTTTGGTATCATCTATCCCGATCTATCCCGATCTTCAGTAGCTTGTTCATGATCTTGGAAGATACTCTCAAGCCGAAACCGGGTAACGGCCCCGGTACCTCAATTTGTTCATAAATTGTTTTTACATGTCTTCGTATGGGACGCTGGGCCCGATTCCCTGCACATGCTGCTCCCCACGAATAGATTGGAGCATGTCAAAAAAAAAAAAAAAAAAAAAAAAAAAACGCGTTGGTTCCCCTTCCCAACTAACATCTTCTCATACACGAGATTGCAGGTGCTCATGTTGGCCTGGAGAGCCAGGTGCTCGTTTGAAAGAAGAGACCACCAATTTGGGCTGCAGCTGCCCAGCAAGTCATGGAAGAGGAAATTAGGTCCAATACACAAGAAGCTTGGAAGACATTCATACGAGACTATAGGGAGGAGAAAGATCCCAATGTTAAGCAGGACCCACACCAAAGATTTTCTGGACTCGACAGTGAGCTTAACATTCGCTGGGAGCAGTGCAAGGCCACAGAGCCTTCATGGCAAAGGAGACCCACCCACTGCCTCCAGGTTCCCTTTTTGCAACCTAACTTCGTGCTGGTACATGATGTGGCTCCAACCGGGTTCCCCTTCCTCAAAGGGGTTATACGCTCCGGGCACCTCCTACGATTATGACCCTGATCCCTCCCCGCCTTGATTCCCCCATCCCCCCCCCC
>BFEA01000347.1:153563-178020 GCA_003427395.1 Chara braunii | reverse complement strand
ATCACAGCCAGATTCAATCCGAGTCCCCAACCAGAAATGTTTATAGACGGTCTGGTGAGCGTCTCATAGAGGCTGCCATGCCCGAGTTGACCCCTATTTGCGCAAGCAGCAGAACAAGGACTTGCGGCCCAAGCATGCGTGTACTAGTCCCAGCGGGTTGGCATGGTGACCGTGACCTGAGTGCTTCGTCCAGGGCCCTTCAGAGGCTTCGCCCGTCTCCCACCAGCTTGCTGCCCAGGAAGAATGTCGACCCTCAAGGTTGAGCACTCGCGACACCTCACATCGAGAGGACTCTCAAGACAGAACTCGCTTCCTCACGGTAAGAAGAGATGAAGAGGGTAGATAAGGAAGAGAGCAACGTACCTCATAAATGCTGCCCCCAACCACAAATTTCTCACCAGTAACCTGATGCGCAATTATGATGACCGGTCTTTGCTTCGGCACAACCAACAGCAGAATGCGGTTCCACCTCAGCTTAATATGTCACATCAGCAAGTTCTCAGCATGCAGCATACATCCCGTATGTCACCACATAGCTCCTGGCGCGCCCACACAACCCTGGGCCGCCTAATGTTCAACGCCAATGCCGTATCACTGCCCCACACCTCATGCGAAGCACCAATAGCTATTGCGAAGAACCAATGAAGCGCAATATGAACCAGCTCCGATACCAAATTGCAAGGAAAATAAGCAACAGCGAGATGACAATCTCAGATCACACCATCACATTGCAAGTCAAATAGTCACACCGTGTCCAGATAGCAGCATTGCACCAATAATACACCAATGGAGTTTCGTAGCACTGAAAACCTATGTTTATGGAGAGCACACTCTCTCCTCTTCAACACAAGTATCCAGTTCCCTTACACTCACACTTGGCGCTCAGCGCCCAGCCGACTTCTACACAGCTACTACAGACTACAAAAAGACAATGCAACTGTTGACATCAACAGCAGCCCAAAGTACTTGAAGATGCCGCCCATGCAGACCATCGCCAATACAAGGTACGTGTCCTCACATCATCATCATCATCATCATCATCATCCTTCACCTATCCCCTGACTTCACCCACACCTGTCCTCTCTGACACCCGAAGAACCACCCCTGCGCCTCACTCTATCCAAGCCAAGCCCGCTATGGAGGCTGSCTATGGCGCTGCCCTCAGCAGCGCCCTGTTCCCCTACACGACCGCACGTGTGTTGCCCCTTGCTCCTCTGCCGGCAGTCAGCCTGCGAGCTTTTGCTCCAGCAGCGCTGCCGCACAGCCAGCAAGTGACCGAGTGAGGCTGCCTGGCCATAGCTCTTTCCTTTATGGAAAAGAGCTGGCCAGCTCTCGCAGCGTGGCTGGGCTGGCCTAGGCCCAACAGCTTCCGGAAGGCCCCAGGATGCTGTCTGGAAGCAGCAGCTACTGGGCTGCTGGGCCTCGTTCGGTTGGGCGCCCAACTGTCTCTGTATGAGGCTGCGAATCACGTCCAGGGCCTGCATTCTTTGGAAAGGCCCGGTAGGCCGTGGAAATGTCTTCGGTACTCGGCCTGTGTTTCTTTCAACCAACTGGCGCGTCGCAACTGCCTGGCCCCCAAATATGAAATTGACAGTCGAGGGCCTCTTGCAAAAAGCCATTCACTTAGGGCGGGCACCTCCGCCTTCACTTAGGGCGGGTACGGCTGCAGACAGGGCCCGGTAGGCCTACCGAGGACATTGATCCTCGCACATCAAAAACATCTGTAAAAACATATGTTATGGAGAAAAATAAATTAAACAAGATTTGCGTGAGCATTACATCCGAATTCCTTACCAAATTGGAAATAAAAATAAAATACGGAAAACAAATACTAATAATAAAAATAAATAAAAATAAAAAGAGAATTAAATTTAGTGAGTGCGCGAGCATGTTTTTGACACCGCCATCTTTGGCGATTTTCATTTTTTTTTGCCATAGCTAAATGCCCTGAAATTTTACAGATGTGTACTGCACATAATACGAAACCCGCTAAGAAAGTTTCAAAAAATAATAAAATTGTTTAGACCCCGAACTAAAGTGAAAACAAAGAGTAAAAAGGGAAAAATAATGTGGGCGAGCATGTTTTGACAACGCCATCTTTGGCGATTTTTAATTCTTATTTGGCTTAGCCAAATGACTTGAAAATTTACAGGCATGTACCTCATGTCAAGGGGAACGAAAAAAAAAATTCAGAAAAAACTAATTATTTTTAGGCCCCGAAATAATTTTTGGCGGGCACCAAACGCTGTTGGGTTCGGACCCCGTACGGGACCCCGAACGCCCGTACGTACGGAGGTCTGCCCGGGGACCTCTGTACGTACGGGCTGGTGACCTTGGTCATTATAGTATTACGCGGAACCCCATAGCAGCCACATCCGTGCTCCTCCGCAGTCTTACTAAAGATAAGTATATCGCCGATGTTCACGATGATAAACTCATCCATGTAGTCATAAAAATTGTGTGCTAGAATGTACTCGACGCATTGCAAATTCTAAAAGGCATTACCACAAACTCCTACAGATCGTACCTAGTCTGAAAGACGGTTTTGTGTTGATCCTCATGTCAAATCGCAATTTGGCGGTAGCCGAACTTCAAATCCACCTTAATGAAGCACTTCCATCCTTGCACTCTATCCAAAAGGTCATCAATGCGGGGTAGTGGCTCTGTGTTCTTTACTGTGATGACATTGAGGCCTCTGTTGCCAATGCACATCCTCAATGTTCCCCCTTTGTTTGGAACAAATAGCATAAGTGTCCTGTAGGGCGACTTGCTAGGCCGTATCCAACCCTTTACCATCAACTTTTTCAATTGGCCGGAGCTCATCCAACTCCGCAGGAGCGATCATATAGATCCTCCCCTTCGGCACTTTGATTCCGGGTGTGATCTCTATCGTGTGGACGATCTTCCCCTGTACTACCCCTGATGGATCTTGGAATAAGTCGGAATATTTGGCGACGACTTCTTCAAACTCCCGGGGTGTTTTAACGACCTCACCCCTGTTTTAGAGACAAAGACCATACCCTCCTCTCGGTTTTGTTCATAGTAGTTATAGAACGAGTGGGAAGACATACAACCGTAGTTCTCCACTATCTTGCTTTGCTTTCACTTCGCTAGGCTAACGGTCCTTCCATTTGGCAACTCATGTAGCAACATTTTTCGGACCCAGTCGAACTGGGGCTTAGCTACCTCGAGGTAGTACATACCTAGGAGCATGTCAAAGGGCATGTCATCGCTGATAAGGATGATAGTTTATGTCTAAGTTCCCTCTTCCATAGAAGGTACAAACTACGTCCTTGATATAATATGTGACAACCATACGCTGCTTGTTTGCTAAGGTTGATCCTACAACTCTACTTAGCCTTTGCACCCGGTCCTTTAGGCGCAGTCTCTCGACACAAGAGCGACCAATGAAATTCCTAGTCCAGCTAATGTCTGCGAAGGCACCATACTTGCGGCCACCTACACGGACTTCCACTACGAAGTGTTCCCCCTTGGGACCTCTCGATAGTGCCACCCAGGACTCTCTAGGATCTTTTGCAGACCAGTCTCTTTCTAAGTCCTCTAAGGCCTCAAACACATTTAGTGAATAAAGTACCACTTGGTCCAATTGTGCCTGTGGGGTGACTGACTTTCTTGTTCTTACATCGTCCACTTGTGTGGCCATACTGTCCACAATTAAGGCATGCACCCCGTTCATACCTGTCTCACCACACATCCTCATTTAATCCCGCTTCAACCCATAGGGCAGCATCGGGATCAATCTTACTCCTTCGCTGGCCCCCTCTCCTAGTGCCAGCTGCCTTAGCTTTTGTGGTTACGACGGCTGCTACTCCTCCCTCTGAAGTGCTCTTGCCGCCCTCTACCTCTGTCTCATCCCCAAAATCTTTCAGATCTACCTCCTCTTGATGCCTAGCAGCATCAACGTAGAGGAGTTGATGACTCTTTTTCTTCCAGTCTTGGGGCACCTTCTTTCTCCTCCCATATGCCAGTCCCTGACTCACATCCCCCAGCGCAGACTCTAGGTCTAAGGCTCTCCTACCGAACAAAGAAAAGTCATGATGGTCTGTGGCAGCCTCACTGGCCAGCATGTTTCTCACGTTTGTATGTAAATACCTCAGGTACGTTGTGAGAAGAACCTGCAGATCATACCGTACTACGGGGACAACAACAAGTTTCTCTATTGCATTGGTAACGTCGCACACTAACCTGTACTTTTTCGTATCTAGGATCCTCAGTGCATCTGTCACATTCTGCGCTTCCTGGCGTTCATGGAACCTCACTTCAACCAGCCTCAGAAAGGAGTCCAAGTCTGTTGCCTGGGCCCACGAACCGAAATCCCGGTCCCGAATCTGGACTATCCCATCTAACCATCTAGCTGCAGCACCCTTCAGAAAGGATGCCGCTACTATGACCTCCTTCTCTTTCTGCGTGTCCTTGTTCCTCACATACGTCGGCACAGTCCTCAACGAAGTGTTGAGGTTCTCATCCTTCTTGTCGCTCTAAAGGCATGTGGATATACCAGTGCAGTCTTGCGAACCCAATGGGACTGACCACAAGCAGCCTGCTGTGCAGCTTGTGCTGCTGGCTGTGGTGGTTGTGACTACCCTGCAGATGCAGCCACATGGGGTGAGGTGGAAGGTTGCGTCTGTGCCTGCACAGTACTCCCAACTACTGAACCGCCTGCTGGAATCATACCAAACAAGGGAGAGAAGACTGAAACCGACCAACCCCGAACACGACTGAGGCGTAACAGGTGCCCTGAAAGGCCTGGCAACAGGCTGTGTCGTGGACTGGTCTCCCCTGCTGCTGCAACACAGCCAGAATCTGGTCCTGGCCAGCAAGGATAGCATCCACCTTGCCCTCCGAGGTGGTCAGGGGCTCGTGGATGCCTAACACGAATGACCGGAAGGCATTCTCCCCATCGGTAAGTGCACATTTCATCTAATCCTTCTACCCTGTTCTTGTACGCTTCCCTACTCTCTAGTCTGGCTTTTCTAAGTCTGATCTCTCTTTCTTGTTCTGCTGCATTCTGAAGCTCGGCCTGCAAACGTGCCCAAAGTTCTGCTACCCTTTGGATCTGTATATCCTCAGGTGACAACGGTGGGGGTGGCTGGCTGGACTGCACGCCAGACATTTGACTAACAGAAGTACCCTGACTAGTGCCTGCTGCGCTTGAAGATGCCGTCATTGTCTGTGCGTTAACAGTAGCCATGGCTGCTGTGCTGGACCTAGGGTGTATAGCTCTGCCACTAACATTAAGTCCCTCGCTGCTGCTGCTGCTGCCGCTGCCTGCTGCTCGCCAAGCAGACGTTGCCTGCGCCTCTCCTCAGCGAGCCTACAAAGCCTTCTCTCGTCCCGAGGTTCTAAAACCAGGTGAGTAACAGGCCTACTAAGCGCTTGTCGGTGAGTCAACCTCCGTTGATCATGTAACCTCTCATCTCCGCTGCTCTCTCCACTCATCAGCTGCTGCAGAACACTGTCTGCATTAGTGTCCTCCCTGGGATTTATGACACCATAGGTTCTGACCGGCGTCTAATAAAAACCAGGTGAGTAACAGGCCTACTAAGCGCTTGCCGGCGAGTCAACCTCCGCTGATCATCTAACCTCTCATCTCTGCTGCTCTCCACACTCGTCAGCTGCTGCGGAACACTGTCTGCACTAGTGTCCTCCGTGGCACCTACCACATCATAGGTTCTGACCGGTGTATAATAACTAAATTAAAATAAAAAATAATCCCGCCGGTCCATGACTTCAGAATGCTAAACAGGCGTTATTGGAAGCAATGTACAGACACCTTCAAAGTTCAAACAATATTACTCTACTTTGAAAAGTTCTGAAACAGATTGCAAAGTGGAAACAGAAATGTACTAATCTGTCCTACAGAAGTCTGTCAGATGTCAGTAGTCTGTCAACATCTTAACTAATCAGCAGTAACTAGGCTACCAGCCGGGCCGCCCGGGTCCCGGGTGGTCAGCCCGTGCAAGGACCAGGGAAGGTCCCAGCAAAAAAAAACATCCAAAAAATCCAAAAAATCCGGAAAAAAAACTATGTTATGCAGAAAAATAAACTGAACAACTTTTGCCTCAGGGTCACATCGCAATTCTTCACCAAATTTAAAATAAAAAATAAATTTTAAAAATATTGTTTTATTTTTATTTCTTTTTGGCCCGGCCGGGCAAGTGACCCCGGGCCACTCTGGTAGCCTAGGCAGTAAAATAAAATTGCTTGGTTTGGATGTAGGCCGTGTGGATGTACAGAATGACAAAATACGAGAAACAGTTGGAATCTCCCGTTCCTTCTGGATTCCCCCGAGTATCTTCGTCACCATGACATTCCTGTCAGCGATCTGATGGCGCAGTGACTAAGTGTGCTCAACGGCCCGCCCCTGTACCCAGGTAAGTAACTAGTAGGCCAGCTCAGTCTGTACTATTGTGTTTTTAACCTCGCATACAGCGCACGAAGGACGTCCCCGGCAGAGTATCTTTAACGCTGGTCCGGTGCACTACAATCCCCCATAGGACTGGCCTGCCCAGAAACCACCTCTAAAGCAGCAGCAAGCATCAAAAGGACAAAGCGCAGCAAAGCATCAGTGCTCTACTCCCGTGGGTTGGCATGGTGACCGTGCCCCGTGGCCCGTGCTTCGTCCAGGGCCCTTCAGCAAGCACCGCCCACCTCCCACCATCATGCTCCCCAGGAAGAAGGTCGTCTCTCAAGGTAATGCGCTCATGACACCTCACCAAGAGAGGACACTCGAGGAGAACTCTCCTCTTCATGGTAAGAAGAAATAAGGAGGGTAGATAAGGTTAGAGACAACGTACCTCAAGTGCTGCCCCCAACCACAGATTTCTCACCAACTGAGCTGACATGCATTATAGATGACTGGGTGTTGCATCGACACCACCAACACTGCAATGTAGTGCAACCTCAGCAATAAATGCCACGTCAGCAAAACTCTCATCACATAGCATCATGCAAATATTGTTGCCACAATAGCCTTCTTGGTGCTGCCCTCTCGACCCAGGGCTGCCATACAATACCAGTGCCGATATTCTTCACTGCCTGGTGCATCTGACCAGGCACCAAATAGCCTTGGCACCAGCTCCGATACCAAATTGCTAGGAAATGAGCGTGAGTGAATGACAGAATACCAAATTGCCTCATCACACTGAAAAGAAGATAGTCACAAGTCACACAGAAAGCAGAATTGCACCAACATTGCACCAATGAAGAACGAAACAATGAACTCAAATGTCAAAGGCAACCCATCCTCTCGCCACCATCAACATTGCATCCAGACTCTCTCTCTCTCTCTCTCTCTCTCTCTCTCTCTCTCTCTCTCTCTCTCTCTCTCTCTCTCTCTCTCTCTCTCTCTCTCTCTCTCTCTCTCTCTCTCTCTCTCTCTCTCTCTTACAGGTGCCTGGTGCCACAACCACAATTGTACAACACCTATCTAGCCTACAGCTATTTGACGCGACCAGAAGACTTCAGCAGCAGCAACCAATGTACGTGTAAATGTCGCCCATGCAGACCTCCAGCACAACCAGGTATGTCCTCTTCTCACTCTCCGCTCATCCTTTGTCTTCTTCCCCACGTGCTTTCCTCAATGCTCAGGGACCACTGTCCAAACCCCACCAGCAAGGAAGAGCAGCCTGGCTATGGCTGCCTTCGTGGGCTGCATCCAGCAGCGCTCACCCACAAGTGCCCACGTGCGCCGTGCCCATGCACCAGCGTCCTTCACTGCCGCACAAGTGGCTCCAGGCAGAATGCCCTCCTTCGGGCCAGGCACTTTCCTTTATGGAAAGTGGCCGTGGAAGGCAGGCTGCCTGGCTAGCATGTGCCCGGTAGGGCCCAGCAGACAGCGCCCAGAAAACAGGCTGGGGAGCACAAAATTATGCTCATGCCCAGAATCAGGGCAGGCAAAATTGGGTATGCACATAATTTGCCCAGGTATGTACACTATTTGAGCATTCTGGTAGTTGGGTATAACTCCAATTTTGTGGTACCGACCTTGCCCCACCTCGGTCCCGGGCATGCAAATAATTTGCACAGGCCACTTCTCAGGTATAGATGCAAGTTGGGCACTGGGACTGGGACCCCAAAAAGAACAGAAAGAACAAGGTCTGTCATACTTGTGGTTCAACGCCAACTTAATGCCTTATTTTCTCGTCGATTATGTTTATGAACTCCTGGTTCCAAGGGCATCCTTTTTTACCTTTTTCGAAACAATGGCGGGCACAGCAGGTTTTGAGTTTGCAAAGGCAAAAAAAGCACGCGCCCGCAGAGATATCGTGGAGTGAGTTTGAAACGGCAATTTGGGTAGAAAAGAATCCGTTGGGCATTTTTTCCCCTTCCTTTCCTCGTCCGACACCACGACTGACCCCTGGCCGACCCCTGTACTTATGACACCCGTCCTGACAGCACGGCCAATTGGTAGTTTCATTGCTTTTTCCAACTCGCCGCCTATTTTCTTTGCTGGCGCGTGTTTTTCTTGTTCATTCAATAGTCAAAAGTGGCATCAACGGACTTGCCCCTTCTTTTTTATACGGGTAAGTACGTTCACGTCACCTTTCAGTATCGAATGGGCAAAACAAAACACGGATCTGCAAAGAAAACCGCGCCGAGTTCCAAAAGGCAACGGAAGTACCGGCAGCCGTAGTGTCAGACTGGGCGTCATATGTACAGGGGTCGGCCGTGGTGTCGGAGGGGAAAACAAATAACGAAAAATCAAATGCCCAACGGATACTTTTGGATCAAAATCGCTCATTTCGAGTTGGGGCGTGATTTCTTTGCCGGCGCGAGTTTATTTTGCACTTAGGTTTTCAAAACATGCCGTGTCAGCCGTTTTTTCTTCTTCTTCAATAACACCAACTGCAGTGGCCCCCCATCCCATCAACAGCCAACCGTTTAGGAGCACAGCCTTTCTACAGGACAATCAATGTTCACAGAGACGAACCGCAAATTCACGAACCTCCCTCCCTCCCTCCCTCCCTCCCTCCCTCCCTCTCCCTCTCTCTCTCTCTCTTTCTCTCTCTCTGTGTGTGTGTGTGTGTGCGTGTGTGTGTGTGTGTGTGTGTGTGTGTGCTTTTGTGTGCGGGTGTGTGCTTTTTGTGTGCGGGTGTGTGCGCGCGCTTTTTGCGTGCGTTACATGAGCACGTGTGTGTAAACACTTCAAGCCTCTGGACTGTCTTTTATTGTCCTGAGAGCACAGATTGATGGCGTATCTCTCATCTCGGTTAGCTAGCCTATTATTTGCCCATCTTCTCTCCCGTGCCATATGAACCGGACCAGTTAAAAGTAACATTGCTCTAATCACCCCTGCTAGCAGAGGCCGCTGGTTTTGCAAAAAAGAAGAAGAAGAAAAAAAACATTTGTCCTCTACCATACAAACCTCAACTAGTTCATCGTCAGCCTATCTATGAGTACGCACAGTTGGCAATAGCAGGTCAAGTGGCTTCTCATCTCGTGCAGCGGGGTCTGTGCAGACATGGGAAATACAGTGACTTCACAAAGTTTGACTATGTAGAAGTCTGCAAATGTCGATCACGTGGCTATTTCAATCATGTGGCCATGTTGACGTCTGAACCGGGCTGCTTGCACAGAGGAGTCTTGAAGCAGGTGCTTGCTGTGGTATTGATCTTGAAAAGCCATACCAATCCCTGTACAAGTTATGGTAAAACTTCAGGTGTGAATTGCAATGCGTTGTGAAATTGCGAATCTGCCTGTAGACAGCTTTGCAGTAGAGTGTGCCTTGAGCAATTTGGAAAGTGCATTCCAGTTCTCGGAAACTGGTTGAATGGTCACTGAAAGAAGTCGACTGGACGAAAATCACGCCCACATCTTGACAGTTGCCTCTAGAGAAAGAGCATTTGCACCTTTGATCTCAGAAACCTGCCGGCCAGCCTTGATGAATCGAAAGGTTGGCACGGATTGTATGCCCTCCGAGAGCGCAAGATCTTGATTCTCATCAACGTCAATCTGCGGGCAAAAAAGGGAAAAAAAAAACAGCCATTTCGCTAAACTTGAGACTTCACTATTTTTTGGAGTGAGTGGGTGGGAGACACACACACACACACACACACACACACACACACACACACACACACACACACACACACACAGAGCGAGAGAGAGAGAGAGAGAGAGAGTACAACTTCCAGCCTACCCCATACAAATACCCCTAAAAGGCTGAAAAGCAAATTTCAATTTCATGCATTAAAAATATTTATCTCAAATGTACCGAAATGGCGGTTACACATCAGATGGAAAGGCTAAACTTAGCATGTAAACCCGTTTCTCAAAAGCTTTTTGCATTATTTCTGTCAGCTTGTCTACTTTTAAGATGGATTGGATGCCAACCTGCAGAAGCACCCTATGTAACTATTGGACTCTCTCTCTCTCTCTCTCTCTCTCTCTCACACACACACACACACACACACACACACACACACACACACACACACACATACACACACACCCAAATCACACACACACACACACACACACACACACACACACACACACACACACAAACACACACACATGCACAAAAACACTCTTGAACACACCACAACCTGGGATCGACGATGATGACTGCAGGGGTTTTTCAGATGTCCGCCAAGGCCTTTTTGATGTATTTGTCAGGAGGGGCTAAAACCGCAGATCAAGGTCTTGGGATGGGGCATTTTTTACTTCTCAGCTTTCTTTTTTTTGTTTTGGGCTCAAGAACGAAGTTTGCCTTCTCACTCAAGGATAATGCCAGGGTTTCAGTAGCTGAATCCGATTCCATCTTGAAGAGGCTCATAAAGCTCTTGTGGTCTAAATTTAGATGAAGAGGCACATGCACAGCTAGCATGTAGATCATACAAGGGGCGAGGGGGGCACACGGGAAAAACGAGGAAACAGGCGAGATGATTGGTGCAGGGTTCGGGGGTGGAAGGGGGTTGAAGGAGGCTCAAAACGTACCTTCAAGAACTTCACAAGTGGGTAATCGTTGTTGAGTTTAGTCACCACCGGAGTGATCTGACGGCAAGGGCCGCACCACGTGGCCGTAAACCATGCGACAGTGAGACCTGCCAGAAAGTTGAAGATATAAACCAACAAGGACTCTGAACTTTAGGTCGGTCTTGCCAGGGAGCAAGATGTTTAACCAGCTAGGACAATGGGAAGGAATCTGGCGGCCATTTGTGGGCCGAGGAGGCTGGCTGCAGGCGAACACAGACTACTCAACCAGGCTCAAACTCTCAGCACTTCTCAGTTATTATGTACAAGGGACGCTGGACCCGATTTCCAGCAGGGGCTGCTCCCCACCAATAGATTGGAGCCTGCGGTGGACTGCTACAGTCTTCCTCCGAACACAACGTACGGTCATTATAGCTGAATTTACACGGAAAGATACCCCAAATTCAGCTATAATGACCGTACGTTGTACTCGGGGGAAGACTGTAGTGTTGGGAGCTTGTATCACCATCACTAGCAGTGCCAGCTGGCTTCTTATTTGGGGAAACTGTGGCTGTGACACACTTTCAGTTTGAAATAGGCATGAAAAGACAAAGTGGTGCCGGTGTCATGGTGTGAGTTTCGAAATGTGCAAGTTTAGCGGGGGGTCTCTAAAACTGTGGCAGTCATTACCCGCAGTTGCGCTTGGCAGATTTAGGGTTGCCTTTTTTGCTCCATTAAATTTCGGCAACTGCTAAAGTCGGCTATTCTGAACGTTGGGCGTGACTCCAATGTACTTCCCCCTTCTTTTTTTTTTTTTTTCTGAAAGATTGATGGCCTTTCTCCGAAACCAGACAACTGAATTTAAAATGAATGCCTTCTTCTGAATCTTCTCTCCAATTAATCTCTCTAAGACCTTGTACTTTCTCTACATGATTGGTTTCCTCGGGAAGTTGATGGATGGATGCATTACTCAAGTTATATGAGCAGTGGCAATTGCAAATCTTTTCCTTATCGGTTAAAATTTACCGGAAAACACTTAGGCATTGGACTGTCTACTGTACCTCGCAGATCAGAAATAGCCCAGCCTGCCCAAACAACCCCAGGCAGACAATTTGAGAAAGAAAAATGGGCAGAAACAAAGAGGGGGAGCCCTCTGCCCCAAAACTACCTCACGTACCAACTGGCCTAGCTCAGTTGGTGCACCCCTGAACTGTTGAAATACAAACCTGAGTTCGAACTCAAGTGAAGCCGATGAGCAACATACTGCAATTCTGAATTACCTACCTTCCTCCCCCGAATACAACGCACGGTCATTATAGCTGTATTTTGGGGCATCTTTTGGTCTAAATACAGCTATAATGACAGTGTGTTGTATTCGGGGGAAGAAAGTAGGGCCGGTCGGTTCAATGATGATAAGAGAAGTAAAATAAAGGAAGAAAGAAAGAAAGAGAGAGAAAAAGAAAAGAGATTAAAAAAAATCTCACCTAGAGGATAATAAGATGGCCAGCGCCTGTGGCTAGCTCAGTTGGTAAGGCACAAAAGTTGCATTCAGGAGCCTGGGACGAGCAACACCAGTTTTCTAGAGCCCAGGACATCGCTTTACACTCCATCTGTCTGGGATTTAGGGATTTCACACGCGAGATGATGCTGCATGTAGGTGCAGAAGTGCAGGCGAGGATAGAGGGTACAGAGAAATTTTGTATAGGCGCCATTGAAGGCGCAAAGTTGGCCGCTCCTAAGGAGGAAGAGCCACACCCCCGTAGAGAGCCCGTGAAGATCAAATTTCCTGAACCCTATAGTGGGAAGGAGGAGGAAAACTTCGATAAGTGAGAGGCGAGTACCAACACATATGTCTATTTGCAGCATATTGTGCCTGAGGAACAAGTCCTCATTGCCTTCCAGGCGCTCAAAGACGAAGCGGCTAGCTTTGCCAGATGGCCCAGATCCCTCGCTCGCGCTGCACAGTGCGAAATGGTAGACTACTCTAAAATTACTCCTCTCCCTGAATTCCTTAAATTATTAAAGAAACGGTTTGCAGATGCCACATGAGGCGTTAGAGCCTCTGACAAGCTGCAAACTATCCACTCCTGCCAGTGGGGGAGTGCAAGGGCACTCAAGGGCGTAATGGACAAGCTAGTAGTCGTCCCGGACCACGGGGTCACTGAGCCCCAGTTGGTTAACCTATTTTACCGTGCCATGCCAGAGCCCCTGCGAGTTCACTTCTTTGAGAAAAGCAAACAGCCCACCATGATGTACGACGCGTTGAGTAGAGAAGTCGATGCACAGTCCATGCCAATTTTCACTTTCTGGCACAAGGACTTGGATAAAGGGAAAAAGTGGAAGGGCCGTACCATCTCTGGCCAGGTTAGGGCCAAGGATCATTTGATCCTTACTTTAGATGAAGGTGGTATGAGCGAGGTCCCCTACAGTCAAATTGAGTGGGGCCTAGAGGAGGAGGACATCAGTGGGGGTCAGGGGAGGACATCAGTGGGGGTCAGGGGAGGACCTACGCTACTGTTGCGGCTGGAGGGAGGCCGGAAGCTAGAGGAGGAGGCCAGGGCCAAGGGGGCCGGCCCTCAGGTGGCCGAGGACAAGGCGCTCAGAGGGTTGGCGGCAGAGGAAACCGCCAAGAGGGAGGTAGGGGTCAAGGTCCCCCGCCAAATCGCTCACGATCTTATCGGTCACCTCCAAGGAGAGGTGGATGGCACATTGGCTTGCCACAGGGCAGGTCATGGGAAGACCTGGGCTTGGACGAGTCCGTATGGCAGCGTCGTGTGGACCAGGATCAATGCATTTACTGCGGTGATCCTGGCCACATAATTAAGTATTGTTCAAAGTATAGGGAAACCCGTTATGCTGCACAAGCAGCAAAAGGCAACCGCCGGTAGGGGTCGCAACTGCCCTCACCCCTAGGCCATGTGGAGAAGAGTGCGTGCACCACAGAGGAACTCCCAAACCACATGAGCCTACGACAGAGGTTGCTGGCCAGTACGTAGACAACTGTCGAGAGACTGCTTGTGTAAGGGTCTCTCTAGGTACTTCCCTCACAGGCGTGGCTGAAGAGTTGAAGGAGAGGATGCCTGCCTGGGCCAAGATGAAGAAGGATGCGAAAGGACAACTAGTTTTAGTAGATGTAGAGGTCTTTAGAGGCAGAGTAGGTGCCCTTATAGACAATGGGGCCACCCGCAGCTATATCAGTAGGAAAGCGCTGCAGAAGTTTAAGCTAAATCTGAAAGTCCAAAAGTTAGCAGACCCTATAGTCATCATCCTCGCAGACAATCGCACTATGCGAATCGAGGATTACGTTGAGGGAGTCCAGGCGTACTTTCGCCTAGAGAAAGATGGGAAGGTGGAGAAAGTTCTCCACTCCTGACTCTCCTCGTGGAAGACAACCTTCCTTTCGATATAGTCCTAGGAATGGACTGGGAGAGGCAGCAGGGGCCACACTCCATTTGAGAGAGCACAAGTGTAGGCCCCCTAGTCCCACAAGTGAAGTTAAGACTGCTCGCCTGTTTCATGTGTCATGAGTAGATAACACTCTGGCACATTGCTGCCTTAGTGCTCCCGCGTTCGCGCGTTTAGTGAAGAAGGAGCAATTAGAAGAACAGGTATTTGTAGCCTACGTGAGGCCAATTACTGAGCCTAAGGAGGAGACACCCATGGAGCCCGCTATTGCCAAGCTGCTGGAAGAATATACAGATTTAGTTAAGCCGCCTACAAGAGTAGCGCCGCGGCCGATCCAACATCGCATAGAGATAGAGCCTGGCAGTAGGACTCCTAAGGGAGTGATTTACGGAATGTCCCCAAGGGAGTTAGAGGAGTTGCGTAAGCACTTAGACGAGCTCCTTGAGAAGGGTTGGATTAGGCCCAGTTCGTCTCCATTTGGAACACCTGTTCTCTTTGTCCCCAAGAAAGAGGGAGAGCTCAGAATGTGTATAGACTATAGAGGTCTCAATGCTATTACGGTTAAGAATGCAGAACCGCTGCCCCGTATAGACGATTTGTTAGACCGGGTGCAGGGCTGCAAATACTTTTCGAAGATAGACTTGAAGTTCGACTATCATCAGATAGAGGTTCATCCTGATGACTAGTACAAGACAACATTCCGAACTAGATATGGGCACTACGAGTTTATAGTTATGCCCTTTGGACTAACCAATGCGCCAACAACTTTCCAGCGTTGTATGACTGATTTGTTTAGGCCGTGGTTAGATAGATTTGTTGTAGTGTATTTAGATGATATCCTAGTGTTTAGTAAGACCCTCCAGGAGCACGAGGGCCATCTGAGGCAGGTCTTTGAGAAGCTTAGAGAAGCTAACTTCAAGATCAACGCAAAGAAGTGCGAATGGGCCAAGACACAGGTTTTGTACCTGGGCCACGTCTTAGACGGAGACCTGAAGATAACAAAATTGCAGCGATTAGAGATTGGCCAACGCCCCACACACTGACAGAGGCCTAGCTAACCATTATAGGAAGTTTGCCAGAAACTTCTCCACCATCGCTGCACCCCTTCGTAGATTGCTAAAGAAAGAAGCAATCTGGAAGTGGGACAAGGACTGCACATCTGCCCTGAAGAGATTGAAGCGGGCTTTGATAGAGTACCCAGTCCTTAAGGTAGTCGATCCATCCCTGCCTTTCATTGTTACTACTGACGCAAGTCAGTATGGCATATGTGTTGTTTTACAGCAAGATGATGGCAATGGATATTGGCCCGTAGAGTTCATGTCTGTAGTAGCGGACGCTCTAAGTAGGAGAGCTGATTACTTTGGGGCAACAATTCACTATTTGAATATAGGGAGAGACCTGCAACAGAAAGTTAGAGAGGCATATGCACAGGACCCTATCTATAGTGACCTACTCAAGAGAGTTAGGGAGACCCCAGAGTCTGAACCAGAGTACCGCACTACTGATGGCTTATTATTTGAGAAGACTAATGTAGTTGACCGCCTGTGCGTTCCCAACAGTGAAGAGATCCGTAGTTTGATCTTAGGGGAATGCCATGACACAGAGGGACACTTTGGTTGGCAAAAGACACTAGCCAACCTCATGTGCGCGTACATCTGGCATTATGAAGGCCGACTGCATAGAGTATGTCCGCAATTATAAAATTTGTCAGAGGAATAAGACTACGACGCGAGCCCCTCTTGGTCTTCTCAGACCCTTGCCTATTCCTGATAGACCCGGAGATTCTGTATCCATTGACTTTATGGATGTTGGAGTCAAGAGTAGGCATGGCTAGATAGATTTAGCAAGTATGCAGTTTTTGTTCCTTTGCCTGCAGAGGCATGCACAAACTTAATACCGCTGTCGATAGTTAGTGACAAGGATACAAGATTCACCAGTCAGAACTAGCAGGAGCTAATGAGAGTCCATGGCTCCAAGTTGTTGATGTCATCTGGCCGTCACCTTGAGACTAACGGTCAGACTGAACAAATGAACAAGCTCCTACAACAAGTTTTTAGGATGTACATTAGGCCCGACCAGATCAACTGGGATGAGATGCTTCCTAAGGTAGCCAGTGCATATAATAATAGCGTGCACTTATCTACATGTCGCACTCCCAACGAACTGCACAAGTCTTTTAGACCGCGCAAACTGTTTGAGGGACTTAACCAGGATCAGATTCAGAGGTTACCGCCCGACACACGAGAGTTTGCGATATAGCATGAGAAAGAGATAGCTACCGTTGTTGACAACCTCAGGAAAGCCCAGCACAGAATGATAGAGCAAGCTAACAAGCACCGTCGCCCCTCACAGTTTCAAGTAGGCGACTTAGTCTGGGTCAAGTCAAAAGAGTTTGCCTCTGAGGAGAACATCTCACAAAAGTTGTTGCTTGCATATAAAGGACCGTGGCCGGTCCTAGAAGTTAAGGGCGGAGAGGATGGACCGTCCTATACTATTAAGATTCCAGCACACCTCCACACCTACCCAGCGTTCCATGCGTCGAAGTTGTTGCCTTGCGTCACCAGTCAACAGTTTCCATCACGCAGATCTATGATTCCTCCAGATATGGACGGAAGATATGACATTGATGGTATAGTAGGTGAGGATGTCTTCAGGACAGGAGGTAGAGGTTGTCCACAGAAACAGTACAAAGTCAGATTTTCCTTCCAAGAACCAGAAGACGACCGCTGGTTCACGCGAACAGAACTTCTAGAGACAACTCCCAACATAGTCAGAGCTTATAAAAGAGATAAGAAAGGTAAAGGTCCTGCCTTAGACTGAAGTATTCTCGGAGGACCTCGGATTTAGGCCGGCGGGAGTGAAACGGTTTCCACCTTTCTGCAGTCATAGATGCGGGCCCTAGAGTTCGATCCCCAGACCTTACCTTGCCCATGTACAGTATCGAGTTGACCCCCGAGTGTTTGAACCCGTGATCTGTGTTTTGGTAGTTGTTTGTTGTCTGTCGTAGGTCTATGTAGTTGTAGGGGTTCGATCTGTAGATCTGTCGAATAGGAGTCACAGCTTTGTAGAGGTCGTAGCTGTAGATGTCCTAAAAGGTCAAGGTCGTAGCTGCTACAGTCCTGAAAGGTCAAGGTCGTAGCTGCTACAGTCCTCGAAAAGGCCAAGTCCACAGACTTCCGGAAGGTCCGGAAGTGGCCTTTCAAAGTTGTCTCACGTTTAGCCAGAGGCAAGTGGGCAAGTGGTGAGCCCCACATCACTGCGTCGGCATTGCGACTGCATCGAGTCGGCAGTGCAATCCCGTGCAGTTAGCGGTACCGTCCCAGTCAGTCACAGCCAGTCAAGCAAGTACTGTGAGGGACTGTGTGCACCATGGGCCCGGTGGAAAGGGGCAGACCAACGAGTTACAGAAGTATAAATCAAGAGGCAGCGCCCAGCCATTCATTCATTCGCTGCGTAAACCATGCAGAAGCGCTGCTACAGCGACTTGTGCGAAGGTGGTCTGCAGGTTGCCCGAAGACGAAGTGGGCTGAAGAGCGAGATTGTGGCCATAGCGGTAGAGGCGAGCGGCCATAGCCGCCGAGGGTAGAGGTAGCTGCGTGTGTGTGTGTGTAGGATATCGAGTGAGTGTGTGTGGGTGTATTCAGGGAGATCCAGAGTTGAGTGCGGGTGAACAGTGGTGTTGAGCGCAGTGGCAAGAGTTGGACTGTGTAGGCGCTGATGCGCCATAGCTTATTGAAGCGAGTTTACATCTGAACTGCGTTCTCAATTGTCATATCTCTGAGCTTTGAGTGGGCGCTGTGTGCCAGTGTGAATCACCATCTGTTTGCATGTGTGTGAAGTGGAAAGAAAGCGAGTCTGATTGCAAATAAATAAATAAATAAATAATAAATGTTGGCATCCGCAAAGTCTTGAACTGGCGTTGGTAGATCTTAAGTGGTTTGGGAGAGAGGAGGAATAACAGTGCAAGTAGGCTACAAATTGATAATCATTTGCTGATGGATTTGAGAGGAATGCTAGTAAGTTAACAATGGATCAGGCGGTTCTCATAGAACTGAAGAGGCAGACCTCTACTCATTGGTTCCATGATTTATGTTCTTAAAGTAAACAGAGGACTCATTGTTCTAAGGACGCTGGACCCGATTTCCAGCACGTGATGCTCCCCACCAATAGATTGGAGCTAATTAAAAGGAAGAAAAAAAAAAAAGTCCTGCAATGGCTTCCAGACCTAGCTCATGCGGCCGTGAAATGGGGGAGGCAATCTTGTACCCTACCCGGCTTAGGCTGGGATGGCCAACAGTGGCTGTAGACATGAATAGGGGCACATGCTTAGAAGAGCTTAGAGGATGTTGCCAGGCACAAGCTCTGGGGTTGAGTGGCTGTGACTCAAACGGCTGGCCTACACAAAGGGTTGGAAGGAACCATAAAGGTCCAGTACACATACGGATCCTACATTCCCAGAAGTTAAGCCACAATAAAAAAAACAGAGTTTGATCTTGGCTCAGAATGAATGCTAGCGATATGCTTAAGCCGCAAGTACACGGCCCCAGCCTTGCAGAAAGTTTTTGTTGCCACAAGCAAAACTCGGAGGGGCCGCGCAGTGTGGAGCGCCGTTGAAAAAAAAAATCGGCGGACTCCGAAGTGGTGTGCATTTCGTGCTGACACCCGCCGGCTGATGTGTGGTGTACTGATGCTTTAACACATGCAAGTCGAACGTTGTTTTCTCAGTTGAAAACAAAGTGGTGAACTGATGCGTAACGCGTAATTAGCTTCGCAGGGGGCAGACGAAACAAGGGTTTGACGGTCAGGTCAAATTCAGACCCTAAAGAGGTCCAACCACTATCAACTACCCAAGAAGAGACTCCAGATGCCCAGGATCCGTGTCACTCTCTATTCTCCTCATAACCTGTGGCCTCCACTGTTGTTGACTTTTATACCAAAATATTTCCTTGCAAACAATCCGTTCTCTAAGGATGTGCACCCACTGAAAGGGAATAGCATCCTGCAGAAGTAAAGATGCTGCTGACGCATCCACGATCAGGGTAAAGAATCAAGCAACCATTCCTCAACTTTCCGATTGGCCATCTGAACATCCCAAATGTCAGCTATCATACATGTTCCCCTTGAGATTCAAGAATCGCCGAAAGCCCTGCTTCCAAATGCCAAAATGGACGTTCGCCAGGAACTTCAATGAAGGTGTAATGATTTTTAATTTTTTTTTTTTAAGAAATAAAGGCGGACGCGGCATGTTTTTGAAACCCTAAAGGCAAAAAAAACTTGCGCCGGCAAAGAAACCACGCGCCAACTCGAAATGAGCGATTGCGGTCCAAAAGTATCCGTTGGGCTTCGCCTGTAAATATGACACCCGGTCTGACACCACGGCAGGTGGTACTTCCGTTGCCTTTTTGAACTCGGCGCGGTTTCCTTTGCCGACGCGTGTTTTTTTTTGCCCATTCTATAATCAAAGGTGACATGAACGTACTTACCCCTTTTTTTTAACATCCTCGGGGAGAACCGCAGAGGGTGATATGAGCATTCCCCTGCGGTATCCTCTGTCAGATGGCTTCTTTCTATTTGTGGGGAGCTGCACCTGCTGGAAACCGGTCCAGCGTCCCTTATTCAGCGTTACATTGTACAACTTGTGTTCAGTTAAGTCTCAGAAAAGATCACCAAAAAGGTGTAATGAAACAATGTTCAAGACACCATAATCTCAGCCACCATTGGTGGTGATAGGCGAGTGCGGTTTGCATCCAAACCAGATACCCCAGCCAGGGACGCGGCTTCCACAAATAACTCTGACTAAACAAGCCAACCAAAGGCGTCAAGGAGTTCAACAAGCCTGATCCCCAAAAGCTTCAGCAGTTCGACCCCAAAATGGGGCAATTTTGGCAGACTCCTTGATATATTTGGTTGGGCATAACAAGCCACCTGACAGTGGGAATCCTCTATGGTAAGCGATTCCCCCAGTGCCATGTGTTCAGCCTCCACCAGTTCAGTAGCCTCTTGTAGGGGCTTGACGATGTGCTGCTTCCTGCGGGTGGCCTTGTTCTTCCTCTTCTTGCGGTTGTCGCTGCCTAGCAGCATCCTCTTCCTGCATTTGCTGGTCAAAGGCCTCAGCCATGGAGAATAGGCAAGCAGTGCGCAGGCAACGCACCATCCTGCCGTTCGAGGAACATGGTACCGAAGCGGCCGGGAAGCAGGCACTACGCGGCATTCTGACATGGCACAGCGGTGCAATTGCTGACATGACACTGACCGATGCTGACATGGCAGTGGTAAACTGTTGAAGTGGCAGTGTTCCAGTGCCGATGTGGCAGAAACTGGATGCCAACATGGCAGTACGCCGATGGATACGCAGGCCCAGAAAGATGGAAAGAAGCAGGTGATGATGAAGAAGAGGTAATTGAGAAGGATTTCCCCACCACCCATGGGGTCAGGCAATACACCAACAGGATATCTCAGATGTACCTAGATGGTGGGGAGCTGCACCTACCGGAAAATGGGTTCAGCGTCTTATTTTGATACAATGGTTTTTGCAGACAATCTGTGCATTCTGGATCGAGGGCCCAATGGGCCCTTTGTGGGGTTTGCCTGACTGGCCTAATTCTTCTCCTGCGACGAACCAATTTCACATTCCCAGCATGGATCAGACAGTACACAGGAGAGCCTGCTGCTCTGACCCGTTTGTGCTCCATCTGCCATAGTGGGGGGAAATGGCAGTGTTGTAAGGGGTACTACCTTTTTCCAGAGCATGCTAAGCAGGGGCTGCCACATGACAATCGAGGGCATATGTAGTCTTGATGACAGCCATGATGGGGGGAACTCCATAGTAAGCATGTCAGTCTTCACCCGGGATTCTGAACATAAAGCATGGCGGTCGTCTGCACAGTTTGACATCGCTTTTATTTTTAAACTGCCAGTACATCGCCCAGGCCAATCGAAAAGTTTGGGGGCTCGACAATGGCTGGCGGTGTTAGCCAAAAGAGAAACAAAAAATGTGCCACTTGCGGATCGACAAATCTTGGCTTGCAGTGCGACTCCACCATGATGGCGAAAAGAGGCTCGGATGTACTCAGATTCTCAAGTGGCTGAGCTGTAGTATGTCATGCATGATATGTACCATTACCCACCCGTTCGGGTGAGGTTTCAAACTTCAATCTTTCTTGTTTTATAGTACGTGTGATAAACTGAGAAGCGGCCTGTTTCTTTTTTTTTTACAAAAAAGATTTAGGTTTTTTATTGCAAGCTGGGAACTGGACCCAGCGTCCCTCACATCAATAGCTGTGGCCCACAGGGATGAGCTAGGCTCACCGGCAAGGCTTAACCCCAACCACAACAAAGAGCAAAAATCGACCTGTTCCAAAAAGGGGTCCCGGTGTTCTGTTGTCAGCTTACAACAATAACCACAATTCCTATACCTAGTAATCTAACACCCTTCCTGTAGATCAATCCACCTATCTACCACTTGAATGGCTTATACATTTCTACTGTCGAACAATCTTTTAAGAACACTAACAAATCATTGAATATTATCGAAAGAAGAAAAAGGAGAAAATGCGATTTCTGGAGGCCTCCCTTCTCTTTGAGCCACTTTCAGCAGGTCTGAAGCCGACGAAAACTTTGAGGGATTTTTCTGAATATATTTTCTTTTCAACTTCAAATTCCCAGCCTGCCAGAATAGCCTGCCGGGCCCTGCCCAACGTCAAACTTGACTTCAGCTCTAACCATCAGCGGTGTCAGTTGTTCTCCTCTTCTCACCGCAGAGTTTCGCAGTGTCCAGAGAGTCCAAAGTATTGCCCCTCTGGGCCTCTGATACAGCTGACCTCTGCGAAGCGGCCTTCGAGAAGCTGCTCCCATTAGAACAAATTGGTCAGACCAGTGTATTTCAGCGTCCGGAACATGCACAGAGCCACCTCTCCACCAATCCCAAAAGGGACGAGAAAGGTCACAAAGCAGGACAAAATGTTCAATATCTTCCACCTTTGTACCCAGAGGCCGCTTTGGGGGTTCGCCTAGAGCACCATGCCGCTACGAGGAGAGCTAGATGCATTATGAACCATAACAGGCTCGCATGCTTCACCACCGAGAGACCCGTCAGCTGCTTCCAAACTGCAGGCAAGGCTTCCACAATGCGAAGCGCAGTGTCTTGTATACAATCAGTGGCCATCCATCTGTTGGCCTCCCTCCATTTGAAGTCCAAATTTGGTGTTGCCAATTGATATCCCAATCTGGTGTCATACCGATGAAGCGGCACCAGTTGGTGTCTCTGTTTCGGGTTCTCCCATGCCCAGTTCCTCGGATCCACAGACAATGAGTAGTCTGGGGAAGAAAGGCAGTAAGGTATGTATCCACCATCATACTCCAGAACACACACCGGGATAAGTTCTGCAATCGGGGGAACAGGAAGCTGCTCAGGGACGAAGATGAGTACACCTCCCAGGGACATCCTGCCTCCTTGTCTGAGCCAGAAGGAAAAGGGTACATCAGCCACCGGAGAAAAATCTTCCATTTTCCAGAGATGAGTCGGCTCTTCGCCTTGCTGTCGCTTTGAACCACATCCCCTTTTTGAACAAGTCCTTGTCGTAGTGTACCCAGCCAATCCAGCGGCACTGCTCGCTGTAGTTCAGCCAAATGCTGTCTCTGATACCATAACCCAGCAAGAGCAGGGGAGAGTTTGTCCAATGGTTTCCAATCTGCATTCTGTACGTCCCAGATATCCACCAACGTACCTATCCGTGGTGACATCCAGGAATCACCAAACGCCCCCGGGCGGAAGAATGGAAAAGCCCCGCCACCCTGAGAGAGGATACCAGGATTCTCGACGGGAGGCTGTGTTAAGATTCGGTCCATGAGCAGCGGCAGGGCTTGCAGTCTCGGCACAAGCTGGTGCCAGGCCTTGATTATGCCCGCCCAGATCCCATCCGGCATCCTTCTCCTCAAATAGGCTAAGAAGAAAATTGAAATCCACAAGTGTCTGATGTTACTCCAAAATTCCTATGTGTGGATATCTCAAATTCTGATAACTGCCTCCAGGCTGCAAATGGTCCTGCCAGCACAGCCCATGGGACCCAGCGCGCCAACAGGGCCGTAACTTGGCGTTCCCGATCAAGGATTGACAGACCACCATTCCTTTTAGTCTGAGTGACAACCTCCCACGCCACTTTAGGTAGGAAATTGTCTTCACTCATCTCTTCTTTCCACAAATAGTTGGTCAGCAGGTTGTTCGAACCGAGGGCTGATCCAGTTGAAAAATCGCTCTTTGGTACTAGATTGTTGACAAAACTGAGTTAATATCACCAGTACCCGACCGAACAAGCTCACTCCTTTGTGCCTAATCCAGGGCTGCAGCGCAGTTCTAATAGCTGTCAGGGCCTGGGACAAATCCGTCACAAGGTGAGGGGTGAAGGATATTCCATGACCAAGCAGTCGGTCCTGCTGAGCAGGCACCACTACCCTCGGTTCCCAGTCCGGAGAGGGGACTCCCGAGGGGATAAAAACTGATGACTTAGTCCAACTGACTGCAGCCTCCGAGATGTGGCAAAACAGTTCTACAGTTTGCTTGAGAGACTTAAAACGCACGATCAGAGATTGGAGTAAGAGCAACCGAATCGCCTGCAAAACCTTCCGATTTAAGAGCATGTCCAGAGGGGAGCAGAAATCCAGGTATGTGAGGATTATTTCTACATCTATACACAAGTGAACCCGCCGTGGCCCAGCGCCAGCCCCGCCGCCGGCACGGCCATTATCTGGCCCAGCCGAGATCAAGGGTGTTCGCTTTAGAACATGAGGGACGTGCATCATTCGCGGGGGCATCGGCCAAGGCATCAGCAAGCCGTCGGATACTTTGTAAATCAGAACTATTTTATAATGGTCGCCGCTGGAATCGGACTCACGTCTGCAATTCAACAGTTTCATGTGTCTATCAACTGAGAAGCCTGCCAGTGTGCAGAATGAGAAGGAATCTTCTGCAAGAACATAGGAAAATACACCACGACGGACAGATACATTGAAAAGAAATCCCGGTGTGAATATGGACTAAGAAGCTGTCAGATGCAAATGTCGCCCTCCCCCGCGCGCTGTCAGATGCAAATGTCGCCCTCCCCCGCGCGCGCGCGCA
>BFEA01000347.1:120889-133002 GCA_003427395.1 Chara braunii | reverse complement strand
GTTGCGTGTGGGACATCCAGGGTGATCCAGAGTGCGAACAGTGAGTTGTGTGGGCGCTCAGTCGCCATAGCCAGTTTGAAGAGAACTCTTATGTGGATACGATATCTTGAGTACTGAGTGGGCGCCTGTCACCAATTTGCTGTTTCACTGTTTGCATACATGACAAGTTGAATAATCGTAGTGTGATTTCACATTACGGTATGCGACAGTTTGGTATCGGAGCGGACCTCTCAATCAGAGGATCTGCCCAATCAAGGAGCCAGCTCAATTGATTGATTGATTGAATGATTGATTGATTGTTTATTGATTAATAAAGTAGGGCTTCGTCAAATCCCTGCAACTTTATTTTTTTTTTCACAACAAATCTCCGGAAAGTCGGATATGAGCATTTCGTTTTTTTTTTCACTCTGGGCATATTAGGTGAACTAGGGAGGTTGTCATATTCTCGGAAACTGGATCTATTCTTCTCTGAAAGTGGAACCTCCATTCTATTCCGCGCAAATTATTTTCAAGATCGCATTTTTTTTGAAAGAGAAATTTTGCGAAGCCTTGCCTATATCTCACTCATAGCACTCCTCCGCAAATGCCTCACTGATAGCAGATCGAGGGGGGGGGGGGGATCCTTTCTTTTATTTTTTTTATTTTGTTCTGTTGACTAGGACCGGGAATGGAAAGTGCAGTTTGGTTACCCTCCTGCGTTTCCCTCCCACCCAGCCCTTTGCCTGCGTCCCGGTTTGGTAAGTGCCACGTCAGCAGCAGCACCACGTCAGCAGTGCCACGACAGCAGTGCCACGTCAATAGCAGCACCAAGTCAGCAGTGCCACGTCAGCAGTGCCACAACAGCAGCAGTGACACATCAGCAGTGCCCCGCCACCATGATGGTTTCAGTTTTGGGCATGCCACTGGCCAGCGAGTCCATTGCCGAGTTCCGACAGCGGATCCAAGATCAGCTCACACAGATCGAGGATGAGGATCAGCGCCAGATGGCAGCCGAGGCTGCCCGCCTACAGGCTGAAGCGGAGGCAGCGGCTGAGAGGCAGCGGCTTCAGGGCGCGGCTGACGCAGACGCCCAGGCCCGCCGCAGGCAGGCCCAAGATCTGCTGCAGTGGCATGAAGCCGCCAGCGTCGACAGGCTCAAGTTCTGGCATTTTGAACCATCCGAGGGCCACGACAACGCGACACCAGAAGAGCAGCACAGGGAGTTTCTCTCCAAACTCATGACCTGGTTGGTTTACACTTGTAACCACCTGCAGTCCGAGTTAGAGAAACAGCACCAGGAACTGGAGAAGCTCCGACAGGCAGTGCAGAGCCACAAGGATCTGCACGAGGATGCCACACGGGCACTTCATACCCGTGTACAGGACTTGGGGCAAGCAGCTCCAAGACCAGATGATGGAGAACCCAGCAATGCAGCCTCAACCCGTCAGTTGGAGCAACGAATCGACCATGTCCTAGCGATGCTCGGCGACATCAGCACCTTCGCTGCACCAGCCTCCATCAGCGAGCAGCTCGACACCTTGAAGAACGAGGTTCGACAAATACACCAGCCGCCCGACAACGATGGTAGCACCGGTGCATCGCGGCAATACAAGATGTCGACGTTCCGGTTCGAAAAGTTTGATGACTATACGCATCAGGACCCGATCACCTGGTGGCAGGGCTTTACGACGGAGCTTCGGATTCATCAGGTCCCCGATCACTTGTACATCTCGGCGTTGTTCCTCAATGCCAAGGGCGGATGCCAGATCTGGCTCAGCCACATGGCAACCATCCACGGCGTCCAGGTCGCCGACCTGCACAAAAAGATCTCTTGGGAAGATCTGACGAAGGGATGGAAGAAGCGGTTCATTGTGTTGACGACGCCCCGACGCTCGCCATCAACCGCCTCTTCGCCATGACTCAAGGTAACCAATGGATCGTGAAAAATCTTTATTGCTTGCTGGCAACACACCGACACGTGATTGGCTCACGGAATGGCAAAAGATTGTGGCAACACCCGATCTCGACTTGCCATTTTCGCATTTGCGCCGGGTGTTCTACAACCGGTCGTGTGCCGCCTTGAGCCTCGCACTCGGTGATCGCGAACAATACACGACCTTCGTCGAAATCATTGACAAGGCTCGTGAGATAATCAAGACCAACCGGGCTGCTGCACACGAGAAATCCGCATGGCAGCCAGCCCATGTGGACAAAGGAAAATTCGGTCCGCGTCCGCAGCCCGTCACTACAACCGGACAACCTTGTGGAAGACCCGACAATCACCCCAATATCACGTGAGGGAGATCAGGTGGCCACCGTCCAGCCGCGAAGCAACAACAACTCCCGTGGAAAAGGGAAGGCGAAAACCGCATCGCTGGCCGAAAACGGACAACCAATACCAGAGGTCAAGTTTAGATTGATCGAGACCGAATACAAGTGGTTGTTGCTATTGGTGCAACAACACCAAGCACAAGACCTCCCAATGCCAAGATCAAGGCAAGGAGGATGTTCAACCTCGAACCAGCTCGGGAAACTGAGCCGTGCGGGAGGTGAGGCGACTCCACCTCTCACTCCGCCAGATTCGGCCGCCTTGCTAGCAGCCTCCTCGACATCTGGGGTGAATTCGGATGTTGCAAGTCCTCGGTTCACTTACGAGGATTACGCTGTCCACTTGGTCCCACCGTTGGACCAGCCACTCCACGTGCAAGACTTCACCGCATGCACGATTTCATCACCATCGGCAACCGATTTGGCAGCTTCGCCGCCAACTTTCATCGGGGATTCGACGTCGTGGTCAAGACTTGAGAAAATCGACCCGTTGACTTTCGCGGACTTCCAATGAATGCCCCTTCCCCAACCGGTCGATTGTCGAAACCACATTGCAACGCACTCATGGCACAATTGCGGGACTACTTGCACACTGCAGTACCAGCTCCGTTGATGGATGCCGGAGTAGGGATTGTTGACCTTCGTGACTACCTTGCGAAACCAACCGTGAGTTCAAGACACAACGGTACGACAACAACGACGTGCCATTGCTGTACATACGCATTTAGATCGGAGAAGCGACCTGCATCGCTTTGATCGATTGTGGAGCTACTCGCAACTATATGAGCCAAGATTTTCTGGTACGCGATGGCCTGGGGCCACGCGTTCGAAGGAAGTCGCAGCCCACGCAAGTCACGTTAGCCGACGGTCACACGCACAAGACAATCGACCGGTGCATTGATTCAGTCCCCATGTACTTCGCCCCGCATGCAAGCGAGGCCGTGTCCTTTGACATTCTGGACACCAAGTTCGGCATGATTTTTGGCATGTCGTGGCTGCAAAGCGAGGATCACCCGATGAACTTCTACCGCCGCACTGTTCACATTCGTGATCGGAACAGAGTATTAGTCCCGTGCACGGTGCCTCCACCTCACCCTTCGATCATCTATCACGTGGTGTCCGCCGCGAGCATTCGAGCTTCCATTACCCGGGATGACATCGAGGAGTTGGGTGTGTGTTTTCTCCACGCCCTCCCTCCCCATGGCATCCCATCGATGGACGCATCGACGGACCCACGCATCACCAAGCTTCTAGACGCCTATGGTGACATTTTCGAAGCCCCGCACGGAGTAGTACTGGATCGGCCAATCCACCAGGAGATCATCCTCGAGGCCGGGGCCGTACCTCCGCGTGGTTGCATCTACCGCATGAGCCAGGAAGAGTTAAGTGTGCTACGGGCACAACTCGACGACCTTCTTAAGAAAGGCTGGATTCGGCCTAGCTCTTCGCCATACGACGTTCCCGTTCTCTTCATCCGGAAGATGAACAAGGACTTGCGGTTGTGCATCGATTATCGCAAACTCAACACGCAAACCGTCAAGAACGTCGGCCCTGTTTCGCGCATCGACGACCTCGTCGAACGGCTGGGCGACACAAAATTTTTCTCCAAGCTTGACCTCAAATCGCAAAATCACCAACTCGAGATCCGACAGAAGGACCGCTACAAGACCGCGTTCAAGACGCGATATGGGCATTTCGAATGGCTGGTTATGCCTTTTGGCCTTACAAATGCCCTGGCCACATTCCAAGCGGCTATGACGATGGAGTTCCGACACATGCTGGACAAATTTGTACTCATCTACCTCGATGATATTTGGTATACAGCCGGAGTTTGGATGATCATGTGGAGCACTTGCGCACCGTTTTGGAGCAGCCACGACAAGCCAAGTACAAAGCCAACCGCGACAAATGTGAATTCGTGCGGCAAGAGCTCGAATACTTGGGCCATTATGTGACGCCGCAAGGCATCCGTCCGCTTGCGGACAAGATTGAGGTCATTTGCGTATGGCCCGAGCCCACCAACACCACGAACGTTCGCTCATTCATGGGGTTGGCAGGCTACTGCCAACGCTTCATCACTGGGTACTCAAGGATTGCCGCACCATTTACGAGATTACAATCGCCAAAGGTGTCATTCGTATTCGACGATGAAGCGCGCCGGTCATTCCAAGCACTAAAGACGGTCATGCTCATGGCACCCGTCCTTAGCATTTATGACCCCACCTTGCCAACGAGAATGACAACCGACGCCTCTGGCTATGGTATTGGGGCAGTCTTGGAACAACACGACGACGACGACTGGCATCCCATGGATTACTTCAGCCACAAGGTGCCTCCTATCAACTCACTTGATGATGCGAGGAAGAAGGAGCTGCTCGCGTTCGTGACGACTCTCAAGCGATGGCGGCACTTCCTCCTTGGGCGTCGTAGGTTCACATGGGTCACTGATAACAACCCGTTGACCTACTACAAGACGCAAGATACGGTGAGCAGCACTATCGGACGATGGACGTATTTTATTGACCAATTTGACTTCACACCGAAACATCTCGCTGACCTCTCCAATCGCGAAGCGGATGCACTCTCGCAAAGACCCGATCTCTGCGCTATGACACATCATGCCTTCGCGTTCGACGAGGAACTCCAACAAAACTTCATCCGGGGCTATGAGTCTGATCCGGATTACGCCACACTCTATGCGCAACTATCCTCGAATCACCCGCCGACCATCCACTATCGCATCATCGACGGGTACTTGCTTCTCCACTCGCGAGGCAAGGACTTATTGTGTGTCCCATGAAACCGTCGTCTCCGGACTCGCCTTCTCAGCGAGTACCACGACTCGCGACCCGCCGACCATTTTGGATTCAATCGGACTATCTCATGACTTCAACAACGATTCCAATGGTCCGACGTCATCACCGACGTCACGAGATATTGCGATTCTTGTGAAGTTTGCCGACGAAACAAGCCCCGCAATCGCAACTCTTACGGCGAGTTGCGCCCGTTGCCTATTCCCCAGGAACCCGGCCTCTCCATTGCTATGGACGTCACCGACCCATTTCCCCCTGATCGCTTCACACACGACGACATCCTCACAATCGTTGACCATTTGAGTAAGTTCACGCGGTTTCTTCCTTGCAAGTACTACGCCAGGACTCCCGAGCTCCCGTGACTCTTGCACACCGGCTGGATCTGCAGCCATGGTGTTCTGGAAGACATCGTTAGCGACCGTGACACGGTTCATGTCGGCATTTTGGACTTCTCTCATGAATGAGTCCGGCACCGAAATGAAACCAAGTTCGGCTCGACACCCACAAATGGACGGGCAAACAGAGAGAGCACATTAGACTGCTCAAATGATGCTTCGTACGCTCATCCGTCCGGATCTGAAGGATTGGGTTGACCGCCACCCCGACATCAAGTTCGCCTACAACACTTCGTTGCATCCGGCAATCAGCGAGACTCCATTCGAGTTTCACCACGGTGGCCGGAAAGGCCGTATCTTCGCTGATCTTCTCCTACCACGAACTGCCGACATAGATGCCGCTTGCTCTCGCGCCTTCGTCCGGAAGTACAGGGAATTGCTGACTCAAGTCCGTGCGAACATGCACAAGGCTCAAGTCCGCATGCAGCAGCAAGCCAACAGGCGTCGCGTGCCATGTCCCATCCGCGCCGGCGATCTGGTTTGAGTCTCCGCAGAAGAGTTTGCGCTCGAACAGGATGTTTCACGCAAGCTACTCCCCAAGTGGTTTGGACCATCGATCGTCCTTTCAGCCGCAGGTGACAAGCCCGACGGCCCATCCTTTGTGATCGATATCCCTCCGCATCTGCCGGTCCATCCACTCTTTCACACCTCGAAGCTGGCGACATACACACCAGCCAAGGACGATGACTTCCCGGGCCGACGATCGCAGGACCCTCCCTCCATGGATGGTCATCAGGAGATCGATCGTGTTGTCACGCATCGACAGGTAAGCTCGGTCTTTCAAGGAGGGGGGGGGGTGGCATACTGCGCACCACACGGGCCTGCAGGGGCCCGACCAGGCGGAACAAGAGATAAGTAAGAGCCCTCCAGGCCCTGTGTCGTTTCAGCCTAAAAAGGAGGGCCAATGTTAGGCCCGTCAACCTTTCCTGAAACTTAGGCGCCAGACCAGGGATAAGCGCAGGCCATTTTTAAGCCCGTTTCAAGACAACCTTTTTTTGAACTTGGGCGCCGGGGTCTGGCATGATTCATCATCGGCAAGAGCAGCCTCCCAGCCGGACCAACGCTATATAGTGCTGGTCCACCCAGAAGGGAACAGGCAGTTCAGGAGGCAGTCTTCGGACTTTCGGCAGCAACACTCTTGGGAGCGCTGCAGTAGTAGTAGAGTACGATAGGAGTAGTCTTCAGTGCTGGGTGCTGCTAGCACCTTAGAGTAGCGTGGAGAGGGAGGAGAGTGGCGGAGGCCAGGGAGACTTACCTGGGAGCTTACCTGTGACGCCATTGCTCCAACTTCGTCTTCGATGTACCTGCAACACGGCGCCACCTGAGAGAGAGAGAGAGAGAGAGAGAGAGAGAGAGAGAGAGAGAGAGAGAGAGAGAGAGAGAGAGAGAGAGAGAGAGAGAGTTCTTCTTGTTCTTCCTCCTCCAGTCCACCATCTCTCCCTCACCCTCTTGCTACCGGACTTCTCGCTATCTGACAGACTACGAGCGAGAAAGAGAGATAGAGATTTGTGACTTCGAGATTAGACGACATTCGGATTCCGACTCGACATTGGGACAGCGACATTGGATGGGGGGATTATTTGGGATCTATATTGAAGACTTGGTGTTGACTACGTTCCCATCCTTCCCTTCTTCTTCGTCTGATCCCCCTCCTCTGAATCTGTGTATGATCTGAGTCTGGCGCATTCCTCCTGTGTGTAGTGCCAGACCCCTTCACACCTTGCGATGATGATGATGTATGTTTGGTCTGTATTGCGACATTGATTGGTTTCATCATTTGCATTTTAGCCTTCCGCTGCGCTATCCTGCGCTATGAGAGAGAGGTCGGTTCTTGTTCTAGTCTGCACCATTACGGTATGCGACAGTTCCTCTGGGGGTCGTGAACATGAGTGTGCGAACTTTTTGGTAATGATTTTCATGCACCTTCCACTCACGTTTGTGTCATTGCCCATGTGTTGAAAAGAGGCCGAAAATGAAAATGTTCCTCTTTCCCCATCACGAGGGGATGCCAGTACGTGTCAGAGTCTTCCACAAGTTGTCTGCAATTCCAAGCTTCCCCAGAGTGGAGAATGTTGGTGTTGTTGAAACACGGCCTTGCCAACCGACACTTTATTTATGGGAAAGCTAATGAATGTGTGTTGGCCTCATGTACATGGTCCATGAACCGTCCACATGCATGCACGTTTGTTTGTCACTTGAGGTTGTGCCACCACGAACAAACGCCATTTAGGAATAGCCCCATGTGCATGTCGTTGTATACTGGCCTCTCTTGTGCCCTGTTTTTCTCCCCTGCCTGCACTCCCCAAAGCATTTCGGGTGGCCCCTGCGGCCTGAATCGCCTCAGCGTACAATGACGGTGAGTCTGTTGGGAGGGCTGCTTGGCTGCTCCAGTACCGGGATACCCCGCTCCTACGCGGCTGTGGCTGTTTTTCTGACCTTCACAGAGTCCTCTTCGTTGGCTATCACAATTTATTTATGTATACATCTATGTCTTTATGTTCATCTATATACATGTCAACTGAGTTAGATAGATAGATAGATAGATAGATAGATAGATACATAGATACATAGATACATATATATATATATATGTATATATATATATATATTGTCACAGAACTATTCACTAAGACCACAAGCACGTGAACTCTGCGCCCATCTTCACAAGTACTTGTCCTTCTATGCACCACCAACTTCGCCGACGGATGACGAGGTCGCGGTGGGGGACATCTTGGCATATGTTACCAAGGTGGCCTGCGAGTTTTGCACGCAGCGGTACGACGACAATATCGCACCGCTGATGTATGTCCGCATCCAAGTTGGGCAAGCGTCCTGCAACACTTTGCTAGATAGCAGCGCGACTCGCAACTTCATGAGCCAAGCCTTTATGCAAAGGGCTGGCCTCGGCGCGCAGGTTCGAAGGAAGGCAAACCCGACGGCGATCAAGTTGGCGGATGGAAAGACGCAGCAACTTCTCGACCGTTACATCGAGGCTGTACCGGTGTACTTCGCACCTCATGCATGCGAACCGGTCACGTTCGACATCTTGGACACGGACTTCGATATCATCCTGGGAATGCCTTGGCTCRCAAGTGCRGATCACACGGTCAACTTTCACCAGCGGACTCTCACCGTTCGYGACGCCCTCGGCGCCGAGGTGCCGTGTACTATTCCTCTTCCGCACCCTTCGATCCGGTGCCAAGTCGTGACGGCCAAATCGTTCCGGGCTACATGTGCATATGAGCAACCCGACGAGATAGGCCTATGTTTCTTGCGGACCGTCGCGGTAGCCGACTCTTCACCATCGGACTTGTCTTCGGRCCCCCGTGTGGTACGGCTGCTTGACGAGTTCGYCGACATCTTCGAGTCACYTACYGGTGTGGTGCCGGATCGGCCGATCTCTCACGAGATCATTCTTGAGGCCGGTGCCGTGCCGCCGAAAGGTTGCATCTATCGGATGAGCGAGGAGGAACTGGAGGTCCTTCGCGCACAACTCGACGACTTGTTGGCCAAGGGCTGGATCCGCCCTAGCAGCTCCCCATATGGAGCACCGGTTCTCTTCATAAGGAAGAAGAACAAGGATCTACGTCTGTGCATCGACTACCGCAAGCTCAACGCGCAAACTGTGAAGAATGCGGGGCCTCTTCCTCGTATCGACGACCTTCTTGAGCGATTGGGCGGTGCTAAGTTATTTTCCAAGTTGGACTTGAAGTCGGGGTATCATCAAATTTCGATACGCCCGAATGATTGCTACAAAACCGCATTCAAGACACGGTATGGGCATTTTGAGTGAGTGGTCATGCCTTTTGGCCTCACCAATGCCCCGACAACCTTCCAAGCAGCAATGACCAATGAGTTTCGTGCGATGCTGGATCGGTTTGTGCTGGTCTACTTAGATGACATTCTCGTCTATAGTCGGACCTTGGAGGATCATCTTGAGCATCTTCGACAAGTGTTGGAGACGCTCCGCCGTGCCAAGTACAAAGCCAACCGCGACAAGTGTGAGTTCGTCCGGCAAGAGCTTGAGTACTTGGGCCATTTTGTCACACCGGAGGGCATCAGCCCCCTATCGGAGAAAATTCAAGCCATCCARGAGTGGCYSGAGCCGCGTRACGTCACGGATGTCCGTTCGTTTCTTGGTCTTGCCGGCTACCATCAGCGCTTCATCAAGGGCTATTCGAAGATCGCGGCCCATTTGACCAAGCTTCAATGCGAGGATCGGCCGTTTGACTTCGACGAGGATGCGCGGGAATCCTTCTTGGCTCTTAAAGCTGCACTTTTGTCAGCGGAGGTCTTGCGGATCTACGACCCGCTATTGCCCACACGCGTCACTACTGATGCATCCGGCTATGACATTGGTGCAGTCCTCGAACAACACGATGGCGTGGACTGGCACCCGGTCGAGTATTTCAGCAAGAAAGTGCCCGCCGTGCACTCTATTGATGATGCACGAAAGAAGGAGTTATTGGCATTCGTACACGCACTCAAGCGCTGGCGGCATTTCCTTCTTGGTCGACGGCAGTTCCGATGGGTAACGGACAACAACCCGTTGGTCTTTTACAAGACCCAGGACACAGTCAACAACACCATTGCCCGCTGGATGGCCTTCATTGACCAGTTTGACTTTTTCCCCGATCACATTCCGGGCAAGTCGAACCGTTTTGCGGATGCTCTCTCACGGCGTCCAGACCATTGCACCGCGGTCTACTCGACGTTCGAGATTGAGGACGACTTGCGAGACAGTTTCATCCGCGGCTACCAGGCCGACCCCGAGTTTCGCGACAAGTACGCGAATTGTTCCTCACCCAATCCGGCACCTTCTCACTACCGGATCCAGGGGGGATATTTGCTCGTCCACTCGCGGGGGAAGGATCTTCTTTGCGTACCGAGTGACCCTTACTTGCGTACACGGCTTCTTGGCGAGTTCCACGATGCTCCCGCCACCGGACATTTTGGCGTCAATCGAACGATTGGCCGACTTCGCGAGCGATTTTGGTGGCCCAGTCTTCTCGACGACGTCACACGCTACTGCGAGTCATGCGAGATTTGCCGGCGTTGCAAATGCCGCAGGCGAGTTGCGACCACTACCGGTTCCCTTGTGCCGACGGGACGCGATTGCCATGGATATCACTGGACCATTCCCCAAGCACAAGACCGGTGTGGATGGGATTCTCACGGTAGTCGATCGACTCACCAAGTTTGCCATGTTTTTGCCTTGTCGCTATCATGCCAAGGCACCAGAATTGGCCGAGGTTCTCTACGCCGGTTGGATTCGAACCAAGGGTTACCCCAAGGAAATCGTCTGCGACCGCGACACTCGGTTCATGTCTGATTTTTGGTTGGCACTCACCAAACGATGGGGCTCATCTCTCAAGCCTAGTTCAGCTCGCCACCCTGAGACGGATGGCTAGACGGAAAGGGCGCACCAGACGGCACAGGTTCTTCTTCGCACTCTCATCCGTCCCGATCAGAAGGATTGGGTTGAGCGGCTGCCGGATGTCGAATTGGCCTACAATTCGTCCATCCACCCGACTATCGGGATGTCGCCTTTCGAGTTTGAGCATGGCTCTCCGGTCACTTCTCCGCTGGACACCATCGTTCCACGCACGGCCGAGAGCGACGACCATCTCATTTTCTTGCGCCGGATGCAAGAGCTTCTTGCCAAGACACGCAATCAGATGGCAAAGACACAGCAACGCATGAGCCAGCAGGCCAATCGCCAGCGTCTTCCTTGTCCATTTCGCGCCGGCGACCTCGTGTGGGTTTCCGCCACGGAATTCAGCCTTGAGCAGGATATCTCTCGCAAGCTCCTCCCGAAATGGATGGGCCCATGGCCGATTGTAGCACCTGTTGGGGATGCACCTGAGGGACCGTCCTTCACAGTTCAGGTGCCCGCCCACTTGCCCGTCTACCCGGTTTTCCATTGCTCCAAGTTGGCGCTGTACACACCAGCAGACCAGGATGACTTTCCCGGGCGACGATCTCAAGACCCACCCTCTATGGACGGCTTTCAGGAGGACATCATTTCCCAGCGACGCTACGGCAACAACCCGACCGAGTATCTGGTACACTTTGTGTATTGCACCCACCGAGCCGACCGCTGGTTGACCCGTGCGGAACTCCAAGCGACAGCTCCAAATGTTCTCGTACGGTATGAACGAAAGATGCAAGGCAAGCCGGCATCTTCGGCTCCACTCCGCAACCGCGTCCAGGTTCCACCTTCAGATCGTCGGCTGCGCCCCCGACCCGGCTTGACTTCATAAGGAGGGGGGGGTGTTACATGCTGCGCCTGCACACRAGGGCCATTTTCCAGGCCCTGCGTCGTTCAKGCTGGAAGCCTGAATTTCAGGCTCAAGGCCTGGAAATAAGGGCCTGCAGACCCCAGGACGGTTCAKCCCAAAAGCCGGACATCCGGGGCCCACAGGACCTGCATCGTTTTAGCCAAAAAAAGGCCCGAGCCTTTTCAGCCTAAACTGAGGGCTATTACCGGGCTTGCAGACCCTATGACGGTTCAGCTCAAAAGCCTGACATCCGGGGCCCACAGGCCCTGCATCGTTTCAGCCTAAAAAAGGCCTGAGCCTTTTCAGCCTGAAACTGA
>BFEA01000347.1:97797-112748 GCA_003427395.1 Chara braunii | reverse complement strand
ACACACACACACACACACACACACACACACACACACACAATCAGTTTTGTCTGCCAGCCTTTCTTTTGTTGTCTGTCCTCCCTCTGATTTTTTCCCAAGTATTTTTTTGTGTGCCCAACTGAGCACCCTTAAGTAGTGCCAAACAGTCGGTGGTTTCTCTTTTGGAGCACTCTTAGAGGGGCGACTCGGTTCGGGATGTCTGTGTTGCCTGCGGGTGATGACGGATGCTCTCTGGAGTGACTCCCTGGCTCAGTGGTTGGTGGGAACCAGGTTCAATCGTGATGTGAGTAGGGCATGTGCTGCTTTGCTCCGTGTTGGATGTGTGGACTGCCTCATCTGTGCTCTGGCGCTGCCTTGCTGCCTGTCCTGCTTGCTTCGCATGTGGTTCTTTGCAGGTCGATGTGTTCGCTGTGTGGTGTGGCTGTGTTGTTGGTGTTGCCTTGCGCTTTGCTGCTCCACTGCCTTGCCGCTCATCCGCTGGCCGTGCCTTCCATGTCCTTTGCTTGCGCGCATTGTAGTTCACTTGCCTTGTAGGTGCTGCCTTGCTTCACGGCGTGGTTGCCGCACGGCTTGTCCTGCGCGCCGTGTCGTTCGTTGCAGTCGTTTTTGGCGTTGTGCAACCGTGTTGCCCTTACTGCGTTGCCTGGTGCTCCGCAGGGTTGCTGCTCGCTGCTGTGTTCCGTTTGGGGGACAGTCTGCCTTCAACAAGGGTCACAGGGTTTATTTCCCAAAAAATCCAATACGAAGACTCTGCAGATTGTCGAGGGTTCAGCCTCCTGATGAGTCGGTGCAACTCCGACGAAACAATCTTATCATCATCGGTTTTTTATTTTTTGGGTCTTGCTGTTTTTGAGGACTTGTATATATTTCTTTTCCTTTGCCTGCTTTGTGTGTTTGAGTGACACCCCCGTGCCCTCCACCCATTGTCTTTTGCTGCTGCCTGTTGTCTTATGCTTGGGGTATCTTTCTGCACTTGCACTTTTCTTTTGTCTTTCCTTGTTTTGTGTATTTATGATTGGTCTGCCCTCCCACCTCCCCCGTGCCCCCAGTCCTTGTGCCTTTCTGCAGTTTGTGGCCGTTGCCTCCTTGCCTTTTGCCTTATTGTGTTTCCTTTCCCTGTCTTGTGGGGTGCCGTTTGATTGTGTGTGTTCCAGTTCGCCCGCAAAGAGCAGTGGGAGCATGGATGCTTGTCTAGTCCGACATAGTCATTCCCCACCTTACAGTATAGGTTCCGTCTGCACCACGCCTACAAGTTCTTGTTCCTGAGCATGCTCATGTAGTCTGGCATAGTCATTCCCCACCTCCGAGTACCAGATGCGTCTGCACCACGCCTACAAGTTTTCATTCTTAAGGTCCGCCGGTATATTATTTCGGAGCTTGATTATGATGCGGTTTCCGTATCATACCTCAAACATGTCATGTTATCCGGGACACACACACACACACCCACACACACACACACACACACACACACACAAACACTCCGTCTCTCTCTCTCTCTCTCTCTCTCTCTCTCTCTCTCTCTCTCTCTCTCTCTCTCTCTCTCTCTCTCTCTCTCTCTCGCACGAGTGCGCACACACATCCATAACCCATAGCACTCGATTTTCTCCCGTCTCCCTCGTCCATTCATATCTGATTACGCATTCCAACCTCTCCCTTCCTTTTGTTCCGAGCCTGGAAGCTCTCATCCCAAAACCCAACATAGCGGGATCAATGTGTCCATTTGTGGGAGGATGGTTGGAAAGGAATACTCGCCTCGTATCTTGCTATAAATAAAACAGCCCCTGAAAAAGCGAGCGCTTCCACCGCGTGAAACGAAAAGATTCCCCAAACTCACCACTTTCCTTTCCAGGTGCCTCGCGGAGTCTCAGTCGCCACGCCGCCTGGATGAGTGCAACAAGAAAGGTCATTGAGCTATCCCGAGAGATTGCAACAAATAGCAAATCCTGGGGCTACTCAAGTGTTTGGTGGCGGTGGTCCCACAGCTGCATCTGAGCTAGCCCTTCTGCTATCGCCGGGGATGGACCCCCGGTAAGTGCTCGCTCGGTTGAAAAAGGGGCCCTAGCGAAAACGTTGCCTTTCTTCCGTATGCCAGTGATCCCACAGCTGCATCTGAGATAGCCCTTCCGTATTGCAGGGGATGGACCCCCGGCAAGTGCTTGCTTGGTTAAAAAAGGGCCCCTAGTGAAAACGTTGCCTTTTTCGGAAGTTTTTCCATACGCCAGGCCAAAAAGTCCTGCTGCAACCTTGTCCTTTATGGAACAGGACAACATTTCCCTCCTCAAGGCTGGAGCAATCGAAGGGCTCAAAAGACGCCTCGTAATGAACCTGAACTGCTGTATGTAATGTTGTGCGAGCAGATGGCACGAAAAAGGGAAGGAAAATAAAAGAACAACTATATCGAGATAAACGATGTAGGGGTAGGCCCTCACTGAGGGCATACTCACACTAGTACCCTCCAGAATATGGGCCTCACCACACCACTCCCAAAATCATCACATTTTGGAGTCCAACTTCACCACACCAGCCCCCTCGGTGAATTTCTTAGGCTAGAACCTACACTCTTCCCCGGTGTGTTTTTTTTTTTGTCCACAAAGGTACCCCATTGTTTTCCGGGGGTTGAGGAGGTGCCAGATTTTGCTCAGATGGCTGGTGGTTGGGAAAAAGAGTCGCAGCTTTGATGCAATCCATGCCGCAAAGTTTTGTTTTACATGAAGTCAACAGGAGGAGGCAGTGGTGTCTTCCGGAGTGGGCGCTGGAAGTTCCCTCGAGACAGCCAATGCCAAAGGAGAAATCAGATCTTGTCACAAGTACTTTGCCTACCTTTTCTCAAAAGTGGTTGGACAGTACAATCTGTGAAATCCAATTTCTTTTTTTCTCCTTTGCCAACACTGGTCGGCCCAGATCTTTCGACTCTATTACTGGAACCCTGAAACACGATGATGTGGGGTCCAGCCCCTACTCCTTACGCAGGTCATCCTATGGGAGATTTTTCAGTAGACTACCTCTTCCAAAAAGGACTCAAGGTAATCAACAGATCAAGATTTCAAAAAAAAAGAAGAAGAAAAAGATTTCAAAAGGGAAACTCCCTTTTGAAACTAATCCTTTTAAAAACAAAGCATATTCATTATAAAACATGAGGCCAACAACCGGCTTTTTTTTTTTTTTTTTTTTTTTTTTTTTACCTTTCGGTATGTTCTGGGCACTCCGGCCCAGTACACACCGGGGGTAGCCGTGTATTAACCGAGCCGGAAAACGGGTCCGGCGTCCCTTGACAACCGGCAGTTTGGCTCAGCTCTATCAGCCAAAGCGCAGCCAAAGCCCAGGTTGTTGTTTGTTGGGGCTACAGTGTTTCCCCTTCTGAGTTCAGCCGGTGATGCCCTCTCAGTAGGGGAACACAACACCCACTTGTGAAGGAACGCCGGGCCCATTTCCCGGCTTGCATAATAAATTATCCCCTTTACAAAAAGAAAAGAAAAAGTGCAGGTTGTTTGCCTCATGTTTTAATGCCTTTGCTTTGTTAAATGTACTTGTTTTCAAAAGGGGGTAGTCGTTAACGTTATTGTACTCATGGAGGATTTGAAATCTTGACCTGTTGATTACATTTGTCTTTCTCGGAAGAGGCAGTTTACTTTAAAATCTCCAATATCGTAACCTGCATGACAACACATGCTGGGAAATGGGTCCAGCGACCCCAATGGGAATCTGCACTGATCTTTGTGGATAGAGGTCAAGACATGGGCCCTAGTTGCACCGCTCACCATCCGCCAACATTTCGACTGCATTGAGACTTGAGTCTGTCCAGATGCATTCAGAATCTTGGCTGACGGTGAGTGGTGCAACTACGCCCATGATATAGGTTGGTTGTGTGTGACTGGGTACACCGGGACGCGGAGAAATCCGTGCTGGGTTGGGGTTAAGTGCTCATCTTGGGGCTTAACTTTCACCCCAGTCCACTTAGCCGTTTGGTTAAGTGTTTGCCTCCCAAGAGGGAGGTCGCGCGTTCGATTCTCGTGATCGTCGTGAGATGCTTTCAGGATCGACTCATGAGATGCTTTCCCTGTATAGGGGGATTCTCAGAAAGAAGGAGTCATTAAAAGTTACCATTCCGGCGTGTTAGTTCAGAGCAGCATCCTCACACACTCGTGGTAGGTAGATAGTGAAAGGTGAAATTGAGAGAAGAATATATCTTAGTGAAACGAAAAAAGGGAAACTGTGGCTGTGACACACTTTGAGTTTGAAATAAGCAACAAAAGAGATTAGCAGTAAAAAAAAAAGAAAAAAAAGTGGTGCCGGTGTCATGGTGTGAGTTTCAAAATGTGCAAGTTTAGCAAGGGTCTAAAATTCCACCACTCATTACCCCCAGTGGCGCTTTGCAGATTTAGGGTCGCCCTTTCTTGCTCCATTTCGAGAACTGCTTAAACCACCCGTACCTCCACGTTTTTAGGCCGTTAACGCGGTGGCTGAATCTGTGCGCTGTTAACGCAGTGGCTGAATCTGTGCGCTGTTAACGCGGTGGCTGAATCTGTGCACTGCGGGGGACCATGTGCATTTGCATCAGAGCCTCCCCATTGTGAACGGCGCTCTCTTTCTTGTAAGGGATGCCGAGCCCGGTTTCCAGGAGTGTATAATCTACCCTTGGGAACTGGCCCGGTTTAACAAAAAAGAAAAGAAAAGAAAAGAAAAAAAGGAAAAAAAAAGAAGTCTGCCCTGGGGCCAGGACCCACTAGCGCCGTATTATACCATGGGACAGTAGCGTGTGACACCCTTTTGGCATTTGAAAAACGGTTTCTGTATTTTTTTCAGATTTGCAAAACTCTCTTTCTGCGAGTTAAAGAAAGTAAAATTCAGCTTAGGGCGCTCCCATCAGCCAATGGGCTGTGAACCATGGAATTAGTCGCCGCTTTTTTCTGGGTGTGTGCTGCACTCAGCCAATGGGCTGCGTCCTCTGAAGGTCGTTGCTGTCAGGTCATTATGATATTTGGCAGTACACACGACTTTGTTTTTTTTTTCCGGTCTTTTTGTGCACGCAAACCACTGTAGCAAAGTCACAATGTTGCCCCCCACCCCAAAAACAATGTCTGGAAAACACGACGCTGCTACAGTGATTTTGAAATGAAAGAAAAAGGAACAGATGGTCGAAGTGCGTAGGTTACACAGCCAAAACTTTTTCGCTTTTTCTGAATCAGGGTCTCGTTAGACACGCCTAAAAGAATCGTAAAATTTTTAGGACGAGTCCTAAAGGATTTTTAGGATTTCGTGTGGCGTCGTTACATGCAATCCTAAAAATCATCTTTTAGGATTCGTCCTAAAAGGTCTCCTGCGGCCAGTTTTCATATGCGTATACGCAGCCGCGTCGCCAATGTCCGTCCAATCCCCGCCAACGGCTACCGTTCGTGGCCGTGGCCCGCGTCGACCCTCAGAAAACCTCCGATGTCCTACCACTGACCCGACGGACCGCTTCTGCACCAGCAACTCCCACTTGCGATGACAAGCAAGTGGGAGGTGGGGCGCTGGCGGCGTGTGGGAGACGGGGTGCTTGCCGCATGCATGGGGCAAAGTGCTGGTGGCTCGACGGTCGCGAGGTGCTGGCTGCTCGAAGGCAGCAGGGCGCTGGTCACCTGCGGGTAGCAAGGCGCTGGCAGTTTTCGGGGGGCGAGGCGCTGGTGGCTTGAGAGTGGCGGGCGCTTGCTGCTGGTGTGCAGCGAGGCGCTGGTTTCAGACATGTGGCGAGGCGCTGGTCTTCTGTGCGGACTATCGTGCTGGCATTAACAATCTCTACATAGAGGATGTTTCGGAATGAAGATGGCGACAAAGGGATACAACCTCGTCACTTGCTGTCCCCCGGCTTTTGAAAGCATTTTTAAGTGCCATCTCTCTGCTTTGCACTTCATGCGAGCGATGCTGCAGGCTAGCATGCCGCATGAAGAGAAGTAATTCTTCAGGAGTAATCATCTCTACTCTTCATCTTGCGGATTTGGGTGGAGGAGGTCGGCTTGCCGCGAGAAGGAGAAGAGCAGAGTATGTGTCCCATGGGGTGGGAGGAGGATTGTCGGGAGACAATGAGCAGGAGGTCTTCGAGGAAGCTGTCCAAGAACAATCAAGGGGTCGTCACAAGACAGGTGGCTTTGGCTCGGGTTTGTTTGCCAGCTGATCGTTGTCTTTTTTCGTTTTGTCCAAGCAGCAATGACACAGGGAGCATCAACATCAAGCTTATCACATAATTTGACATTGCCATCATCACTAGAGTAGGTTTTCATCGTTTCTATCACTGAGGGTTGTCATCTTCGAAGGATCATCAGCTTCAGCATTATCATCACCACAACATAGTCGTCTTCAACATCTTCGTGGGTAACAACTCTTCTCTTCTCTTCTTTCCCTAAGAGTCCTTCCCTCCTCCTCCTTGATAGCTTCATCTCCTTCTCTCCTCTCCCCTTTCCTCTTCTATTTATCCCCCATATATTGTCCGTCATTCACTCTTTATCTCGGCATTTCTTCTGGCACCCCACTCCCGCATGTTTTCCTCTACGGGGGAAGAAAGAAGGGGGGAATGGGTGTGATGTTGGGAGTAGATACAAGAGGGAAGAGTGTGAGGGACATAGGGGATATAGAAGGTTAGAGAAAATGAAGAGTGGGGGAGAAGATGTCAGGGGCAAGGTGGTTGGGATTGGTGGTGTCCAGGGGGAAAGAGATAAGGGGTGCTGCTCACGATTTATTTTTGGTCACGTATCTAGCCACTTAGTAATCCAGGCAGTACTATTCTTCTAATTCTTTATTCTAATTAGTATCTTTTTAAACTAATTAATCAACATCCAATCATCATACACATCATTATCCTTATAACCAATCTACTCTTTCAACTAAAATAATATCCTGATGTGAGGAACAAGCCCTCAAGGGGCCCTATCAGACATCACATGATCTGGGCTAAGGCCCCCAGCAAGCCAAGTGCCCGCCCTAAGTGAAGGCGGGCCTGAATATTCGTCAGAGGCAAAATTCGACATTTCCATATGCGGGTAATCAGGCTCTCGCAGCACGCCAGTTGGGTAGACGCGTGAGCCTCACAAAGCTGTGTCATACAGTTGGCCCAGGCCTTGACAGTTGCGCCTGGGCACATACACACAAAACAGGCCCGATACATTGGGAAGCAGGCCAGCAGGCCATCGGCCTTTGCAAAAGCAGTACTGCCGACGCACCTGCCTGGGAGCCCTGCACAGATGCAGCAAGCAGCGCAAGTCCGGAGACTCAGGCCGTGCCCAACTGTGAAGCGCCTAGGCCCTCAACTGTAGTCTCGGGCCTGGGCGCAGGGTCTGAGGCCCAATCGGAAGCTACGGGAAGCTTCCAGCCAGGCCACACGCAGCATCCAGGAGGCTGCCACTTCCATAAAAGAAGTGAGGCAGCCCAGGCCCGGTATTCTGGCCAGTGCAGGCAATGCGGAAGTGCTGCTGTGCTATCGCTTGATGCTGCGCTGCTGCCAAGGGCGCTGACGGGGTGCATAGTGGTGAAGTGGGACACTGCAGGGTAGCGGCGCGCAGGCGGCCATAGCCGGGCTGCTGGGCGGTAGGGGGTACAGCGGGTGATCTGGTGGTCTTCAGGGAAGGAGGCACAGTGTGGGGTAATCAAGGTCTGATTGAGGGTGACGAGATATGTACCTGGTGCATGAAGAGAGGTCGGCTATGGAGTTGACAGTCATGTGCATTGGTCTTCAAGAGTCAAAGTGAGCTTGTTGCGTGGGCATTGGGCACCAGACAGAGAGGAGCGACTTTGGATACTGTGTTGGTGTGGCGTACGGGCTTGAACATTGGCTCATTACTTCATTGTATTGCGATATATGGATGGTTTCTCGGTGCATTTTGTACTCTCTGCTGGGATATGACTACCTGGACATCTGTGTGATTTCGCAACATTGGTTTTTTGTATATCGTTCACACTCATGTTCCTTGCACTAATTAAATATCCAACTTAAATTTCTATATATTCTGATACCTGGTCAGGGGAGGAAGTACGGGATATCTTCATCAGACTCCTCAGAGAGGGACCTCTGTCAGGGTCAGAGGAATGGAGCTCCATTGACTGGGCACGCCTTTAGAAAAAGAGGAAATCAATGAAATAAAATGGATTATATCAGCGCCTTGTATGGTAGGGATAAAAACTGGGCAAAAGGGAAGAGAGTGGCTGACCTAGACTTACGTTCCTTGAATGTAAACGGCCTTGCTTCTGCCTCTCCATCCAAAAAGCAAGCCATCTGGGACCAGATCAGGGGAGTGGAGGGCAGGGACTGGCCGGATGCAGTTTGTGTCCAAGAGACCCACCTGGTGGACTCGATAGAACACCATCGAGCACATAAGGAAATCTGGCCTTACCAGGCTTTTCGAGCCCACACTCCGTGGCCCAGTAGTGCTGGAGTGGCCATTTCGTTACCCCCGGACTCATGCATTGACCCGATTACCTAGGCGGTTGACCAAGAAGAAGGAAGATGGGCATCTGTTTTGGCAATGCTAGAGTTGGAGGTAGTTGCTATCTTCTGTATTTACGCCCCAAACGAGGCGGGAGCCAGAGCACTTTTTTTTTTAACCATTAAGGAACGCGTCCCGCAGGGCATCCCGATCATACTGGCATGTAACTTTAACACAGCCCCGGACCGGTGGCGGGACAGATGGAAAATTTCATCTCCATGCCCAGTATATATCGAGATGGATGAACGTTCTATAACTGACTTTTGCTCATCATTAGGAGTGTATGACACATTTCGAAGATCCCACCCAATAAAACACACTTTTTCCTCCTTCAGGAAAAATGGGCCACAAAGGACCTCTAGATCGCGCATAGACTTAATCCTTGCCTCGGAAGATCTAGAAGGGGCTCTACAGATCGCTGAGATCTTCCCACAGAGCCCGTATCCCGGGCTGGACCATGCAATGTGTGTCACAATTTTTTCATTCAAAAAGTGTCCTGATCAGGGGCCAGGTTACGATAAACTAAATGCATCGTTACTGTCACTATCATCATTCCAAACCTATATCAAAGAAACCTGGGCACAGTGGCAATCACATCGGCAGACCCTCTGCGACGATGTTCTCTGGTTCAACAATGGTCTGTTTTTTTTGGCCAGGAAATGTGGCGAATTCTCAAAAGTTCTAGCGGCCAAACGACATTTTGACGAAATGGCTCTACAATATCAACTAAACCAACTGAAATAACAGGAAGAAAATGCAAACCAGGAATCAGAGGAACTTTCCAATAAAATTAAGTCAATAGAAAACAGATTAGTAGCCTGCATGGAACATTGGTGGCAAGGTGTCCGGATTAGGGGAAAGGTACGAAAGCATAAAACGGAAGGATCAATAGACTCCCGATTCTTTGCCATGGCAAGGGCTAGAACAGGGAGATCCATTATTGAGACCCTGATAGACCCAACTCAAGAGAGGGCCCAGCCGGCCACCACCACCCCACAGTGTGTTCACATTGCTCGAGGTTTCTTTCAAGAGCTTTTTAAATCGGAATGTAAAAATCATCTGAACGAACAAAAGGAAAAAGAAATTGATGATTTCCTCACTCCCTTACAAAATAGCCTTTCAAAAGAGCAAAAAGAAATGCTACAAAAACCCCTTGGGAAGTCTGAGATATGGATAACCCTCATGCAAATGGAGGAGGAAAAGACCGCTGGCATTGATGAGCTACCAAAAGAATTTTGAGAATCGATGTGGAGCCCCCTGTCACAGGATCTGATGGATTACTATCATGCGGGATGGGAGTCAGGACAGATGGGGGAAGTGGTGGGACAAGGGGTACTATTTCTTCTATACAAGAAAGGTGACAAGATGAATATTCGAAACTATCAGCCTATTACTTCGCTGATAGTGGTATACAAAATGGTGACGAAAACCTTGGCAAACCGCATGATCCCGATAATGGAGGACATCATCCACCCTGCACAAACTGGTTTCATCAAAAGCAGAAAAATTCAAGATAATATTCTCCTCATAAACGAGGTGCTAAAATTGTCACGCCAATCTTAAACATAATGCGACAATAATTTTCATTGACTTTGAAAAAAGCCTACGACCATGTTGACTAGTTCTTCCTTTACAAATGTCTGAAAAAATTAAATTTTGGCCCATGCTTCAGGAGGTGGGTGAAAATCCTGCACGACAGTGCCACAACGAGGGTGCAGATTAATGAGAGGTTAGCCCCCCCCATTTGTCTGGAACGTTCGGTACGCCAAGGGGACCCCATCGCCCCGTTTCTGTTTGTTATAATTATGGAGGCGCTGGCAGCAAATCTGAGGACACATAAAAAGATCCAAAGAATACGGGTAACCTCTATCCGGGAAGAGACAATTCCGATTTGCTCCCGGTTTACAGATGACCTCACCATTATGGTAGATGCCTCTCCTGATAACATGAGAGAAATAAAAATGCTGATGGATCGTTTTTGCACTCTGTCAGATATGAGAGTTAACTGGGGAAGTAAGACTGAAGGGTGGTGGATTCATTACCAAGGGTGCAGGCCACCGGAGTCCCCGCGGGTGAGATGGGCTCCAATCAACTCACCTATTCGAATCTTGGGAGTTCAGATGTCCGCTGAAGGCCGTCCATCAACCAATGACGAATGGTTGACCCAACCAGTCTTAGAAAAATTGACACAGTGGAAAAATCAACAAACATCCTTAATGGGAAGGGCTCTAGTTATCAACAATGTGGTACTAGCATCCTTATGGTATAGGACAGTCATATTGTCACTCAATAAGGCGGCACTACGACCCCTCCAAAGACAGGTGGCGACCTTTCTTTAGAGAAGAAACCACGAATGTCAAGACGCAATTAGTAGAGTCGCTTGGTGTGCAATAATCCAACTGAAGTCCAAAGGGGGTTTGGGGATCCTGGATCCCACCACACAGATTACGGCCTTGACCTTAAAATGAATAAAGAGCCTCCTTTTTTATACAGATATTCCCTGGCGATAGTTGGCCCTACAACAGATTAGAAGGCTGCCCCCCCCACCCCAGAAAACATGGACCCGCTCGGGTGGCTAGAGGACAAATACTGGGCCATACCAAGAAAGACAACGAAAACAAATGAGGAGCAGGATTCTGACAGACATGAGGCAAGGAGAGAGATAAAAAATGATCCCTTTTGGACTGCATTGTTAAGCACTTGGCGCAAGTTACCACTCCCAGATAAGGTCGCCCCGCGATGGTGGGAAGAAGTATTTAGGCAGTCGTTATTTGGGAACAGGTGGGTCACTGACTCCCACGACTCGGTATTTCTTTGCACCGAAACCCCCTGGAGGGGATGAGTGAGTCGAGGCATCCTCAGAGTGGGGGATATCTGGGACTTAGACACCAGAGACTGGATTACTGAAACCCAGCTGAGGGAGCGACTGCGATATTGTCACAATATTGGAGAAGCGCTTGAAAAAATTGTTTTCTCAATCCCCTTAGACTGGGTAAGGATTATAAAAAAAGGGTCAACCTTGGAAGAAAGTGACTGGATAGGGATCAGGGGATGTGCAGACAAGGTAGGAAACGTGGTGGTATATGGACGACCAGATAAAGAAGTGTTAGTGAACCTTTTTAAAAAAAGGAGTAGAAATAGACTGGTCAGGAAAAACCCGGAAGCAACAAGGTGGTTTAATGAGGAGCAACTCTTTTGAATCAGGGTGCTAAAAGAAGGAGAACAGTGGTGGGCATACAAACCTGACACCTCGATTGCACATCTTCCCTTCGGTCCGACCGTTTGGGTCTGGACCACCCAGCTAGGCAGAGGCAAGACAGGACAACAACAGATCTACTCAATGACAGTTAAGGGAGCCTACCGCCTACTGCGTCCAGGGGTGAATCTGAAAGATGTAGCAAGTGAGCGTTGGATGAGACATTTAAACCTGGAAAGGAACACTCTACGACCCATTAAATGGTTCAAGCTCAACAAATCATCACCGACCAAGATCGCATCCTTACAATGACAAATAGAACACCGCTGCTTACCTACAAATGACTGGATGATTGACTGTTCTTCTCTGGAACAGAAGGGTCTGACCTTCCCCTGGTGTAAACTATGTGTCGCCTCAAACCCAGCCAAGAGGAGACAAAAAACAATTGAACACATTTTTCTACAGTGCCCAGGGTCAGTCTGGTTATGGAAATGGTGGGACCGAGTGTGGAGCACAACGGGCACAACGACCCCTTGGCCATGAAACTGGCAATCAATCCTGTGTGAATCCTAGCAGTCGGAACAAGCAAGCACCTTTGAGAGAAATATGTTCGCAACGGGACATAGAGCAGTCCTTTGGGCAATCTGGTGGAAAAGGTGCATCAGGGAGATGGAAGAAGTCCGCCTTGAAGGCTCGGCTGTCATAGAGTCGATTAAACAACAAGTCCAGACTGAGCTCACGGTGCAATGGGAAAAAAGAAAAGAAAAAATAACATTTTCGCATTCAAGAACAGAAATTAAGACACAAATACAATCTTTCTGCAAGGACTGGCTGAGAGGGGAACAAGGGGGTTGGATAGCGGAGATACAGTGGAAAGGGGGGGAGGGAGGGGAAGGGGGGGAAGGAAGAAACAAGGAAAAGTTTGAAAGAGACTACCACCTCCACTTTCATGATTGGACCAGTATTGACCCCTCCATCCCATTGCGGCCTTTCTCAGATTTCCCTGATCCCTTCCCACCGCTTGCTTAAATCTGCTTAAATCTGCTTAAATCTGGTCTGTCAGTTTTCTCTGCTCCCTTTACTGGGGTAAGCAAAGCTTAAAAAAGGGGAGATAAGGACAGGGAGGAATTAGCATGCAATATGGCGCCGGGCTCAAGGTGAAGAGATTCCCCCCTCCTTCCTCTACCCTGCTCAGTCAATCCCCTGGATCCCCTGGACCCCAGGGTAATCAATGCTGGCAGGTAATCTCCCCCAACTCTCTTGATTGTTTTCAGACATGGCTCAAACTCATCTTGTATAAGGGACGCTGGACCCGTTTTTCAGCAGGTGATGCTCCCCACCAATAGATGGAGCCACTCCCCATGTGCTAGTGGTGTCTGCTTTTATCAGCACCACTAACACTGGTAGGGACGCTGTTAAAAAAAATAAAATAAAAAAAATCTAAATAATATTCCCGAATATTCCAGAATCATCGTAACTCTCAACTCTTAGAACTAAGCTGATTGGTATTTTTTAATACCTAAAGTCCTATAATTTGAATGTCTGAATCTCCAATCTGCATTTCCACTTTCCATGTTTTTATTTTCGCTGCTTTTGCTTGCATAAGCTGACTCTTCCTGGTCTTCAAAATTTCTCCAGTCTGCATTTTCACTTTCCATGCTTTTATTTCCGCTGCATTTGCTTCCATAAGCTGACTCTTATCCATTTATTTTTGCTTCCTGGTATCTATATTGTCCTCTCTGAGCATCAACGCGTTTTTCCCTGATGGATGGAAGGTGGAGTGAACAGGGGAGAGCTCCACTCTGCAGGGGCGATGCAAGGTGGGAGGTGAAGTCCTGGAGGGAGTGCGAGCGGATTTAGTGGGTTACTCTATTATGAGGTTGGGTTGGGGGTCCACATCCCATCGGGGGCAGATTAGGGTAAAAGGTGGGCGGAGGCATACTTTGAGAGGGAACTGTATCCCTTTGTGGGATAGGAGGGGGGAATGTGGGACTGTCCCAAGTTGGGGCTGAAATGGGATGTCTACACTCTGGGTAATCCATTTCGGTGGAGGCAGTGTTGGGATAGGGTGGGAAGGAGGGGGGGGGGGAGATTAATCTTCACAGAACAGGTGCTTTAGAATTCCATAGTCTTTATAATCATCTAATATCAAGTTTTTTGGGTGTTCTGTATTTTTTGGCGGCATCTGGCCTTCTTCCTCATTCGGGATATAGGATTTCATAGATGGTCGAATCTGGACTGATATCTGCAGAGTTGCTTTGTTTTGTGCCCCTGGTTTGCCGATGCCAGAACGACGCTGGCCGGAGCTGGGGCGTTGCTCTGTAACCTGCAAATGGCAGGAGTGTGAGGCCGTGTAGAGAGATCTGGGGATTTGCTGAGGGAGGAAGGCAACCCACTGGCGAACCCGGGGGGGGCTGCCTTGACAACCTATGGGTCCAAGGATTGTCTAGGTGGCAAGAACGGGTCAGCTACTGTTGATGTTGGTTAGGATGGCATTGTCTCTAAGATGTAATGTCCTGGTATAGGGAGGGCTAGGAGTTGTTATAGGATTAGGAGGCCAGAATTGCTGATATAGCATAGTCTTCTATATTTTTTACATACTAATCATCATCATCATCAGCATCATCATCATTAGTATCATCATCTCACAGTTTACATCGAATCATCATCATCATCATCATCATCATCATCATCATCATCATCATATGAGGGGCGCCGAACCCGGTTCTCAGCATGTTCGGTCCGGTCACTCCGGGTAGACTGTGAGGACTCCAGCCCCGATCTTCTTATTGGTAATATCAGCCTTGGGCACTGGGCCCGTAACCAAAAAAAAAAAAAAAAAAAAAAAAAAGAGATAATCTCCAATCCCCCAAAAAAAAGAAAAAAAAAGATCATGTCCACTTCAGACTTCTGATCCTACGAACCTGTTCATAAGAAGAAGGTTATCATCAAAAGCCACTTCAGCACGATGTACTCCCACTCCTCAGATGATAGGGGAGTGAACAGCCATTTCATCAAAATGGAGATTTTGTATTTAAACCACCGGTACCTTGGCCATATATCGGTCATGGGAAAAAATAAAGTGGAAGCGTTCCGACCATGGTTACCGTCCGGACGTATGGATCCCATTCCGGACTGTCCGGGCGGACGTCCGGTCCGGTAGGTCCGGAATAAAAATAAAATAAAATAATTTGGGGAGTGGGGTTCATTCATGGCCCACCCCCCAAAAAATTGTTTGGGGATTTTTTGACTATTCTGCGGACCTTTCAGAAAGCCAAAGAGGGCCGGGCTGAAACTGA
>BFEA01000347.1:77508-97662 GCA_003427395.1 Chara braunii | reverse complement strand
GAGAGAGAGAGAGAGAGAGAGAGAGAGAGAGAGAGAGAGAGAGAGAGAGAGAGAGAGAGAGAGAGAGGTGCACAGGCTGGATACTGCCTTGAGGAAGGTAGGGCCCACTGCGAGCTTTGGGGACCCGGGCGGCACGGCTGGTAGCCCAGACCAGCTTTGGGTCTGGTAGCCCAGGTTATGGTAGTATGTGTTGTATTAACCATGCTGGGTTGGGCTGGAATCTGTATCTTCGAGCATCAGTTTCATCCCAGCTCGCTTTGCCTTTTGGTATGTGTTCTGATGTGAGATCAGCAGTTTGCAGGTTTGATCCCTGGAGTGGACGATTTCATGCATTCAAGTGGTTTGACTGGTACTTGAAGACAATGATTAATCAATGAGCTATCCGAAACTCAAACCTGGACTGAGACGTAGTGTTCATATAACAGCTTATGCATCATTGGCCATTGGACACGACTGAGCTGCAATGCCCTGCCCTCCAGTATGACATTATGACCAGTCACCAACCCCTTCTCGTCCTACCATCTAATGGCGGACAAGCAGGCAGGTGCGACCTTTTGCTATCTGCCCTTCCTTATACTACAAGGATGAGACGGACGACCTTCCCAACCCATCGAATCTGTGAATCCAAAGCCAAAACTGACGGAAATGAAATTGACCCCCTTATCTTCCAACCACTGTACCATCATCATATCCCCTACAACTCGACCAAATCAAACTTCCACTCCGTTCTACCCTTCACTACTTGTTCACCAACACCGCCTTTCCCCCCGAAAACGGTCATAAAACCGTATCACAGGCCACAGTTTGTCTTTTGCAAATGAACCACACACCACAGGTTTTCCAAATATGCTTATCACATCATCCTACCATGCAAACTCATACCTCCTTTGGGCGGGACGTCTGTAAGGGCCTCGCTCCAGTACACAACATTGCAAGTGTATCTGGACTGAACTGTGGTCCTCTGCATTCAGAGTGACTGGACATTCTGAGTGTATCCAGGCCATCATCAGTCCTGCATACATTTAGAATGTTGAGTACTGGAGTGAGGCCCAATGTATGACTGTAAGCAGGACTGATGATCGCCTAGATACCTGTCTGCGTATCTAGATGAATGTTGTACATACCCAGAGACCACATGTCTGTGTGCCTAGATGGTTTGGTGTTCGGCTATGGCGTGTTTCAGAGTGGGGACAAGAATGAAGGGCACATAGTGGTGGGTGGTGGAACTGTGTCGTATACCTAGTTCCGTTGGACTTTCACCGTCTCATCAGGTGTATGTGAGGGTTTTATATGATAATCAACTGATATCAACATGAAATCCCGCCAGAAGGCAGAAGCGACAAGAAAATGAAGAGTGCAAGGCTTCCCACATAAGTGTGGTTGACCGGATACCCCCCAGAAGGCAGAAGGAAAAAAAGAATGAAGCGTGTACTGACGAACGTCTTGGTGTGGGGCACCCATGTGCCTGATAGGCACTCTTGCTTGCACAAGTGTGTATTTATAAATCACCACAGCAACTCCACCCCGATGCAAAGAAATCAAAATTGAAACTTCTTTCTGTTTCTATAACAGGGTCTTATAGTCCTGGGTCCTTTCTATTCTCAGCAATGATTGAAACCCTCTTTCCACATTCATGCTCATAAATGATTGCAACGTTTTTCATTGTATCCGACAACATTTGTTTGCTGCAACCTTGAATGGTGCAAGGTTGGCCACAGCTCTGCCCAGTGCACATGAATGCTTAGGCTTGTGCTCCACCGACGTACTTGGGAATACCCCAACTTAAAGTAAGTACGCCGGACCTCCCATACTGAAAAATGAAGTCCCAGTGTGCGCAATGATCGGGGCCATTACAGAAATGGCGACGCAAGACAACAGAAATATCGTGCACCTCTTTTTCAACTGGACCACAATCAGGGGTCTGATGCATTGCACCACCTTCGAGGAAATACTTAGTCATTTTCTCTCTTTACTTTAGGGAACATGCTTGTAGGCCCCGGACGCGGTCTGCCATGAATGAGCTGACATTCCTTGTTGGGTGGCGGGTGCACTGTACATGTGAAAACAAGTGCAATTGAAGTGGATCCCCCGCTTACTTCGAGGAATTTCCTTGAAGTAAGTCGGTGGAGCACAAGCCTTAGAAATGATTGTGATGTTTCCTGTGCAGACCAAAATGTTTGTTAGGTGCACAATGGAGTTGTGAAAGGTTGACGACACTTGCACCAAGTGCCCACTTGCCCGTTTGCCTGAATCCAGCGCTGCCTCTGATCATCTTTTGCCGAACCTCATTTTCCACGGAAGCTGGATATTCCCGACCTTAGCGGAGGCTGGAACCTTCACGAAAAAAACAGGGGTGTGACTGGGATCCATTGTGTAGTTTGTGCCACCGTTTTTTACAAAGGAAGCGTGCGAAGAAGACTCCTGACTGTCAGCTTCCAGCTCCCAGCCTCCATGTGCACTGGAAGCAGTAGCACACTGCAAGTTGCAAAAGTCTTCTGTCTGTTTTCTTACGAATGATCATCCTTTTGTATGTAGCATCGTACAAGGCAAGGGAACAGAAGGAAAGGTGGGAAGGGAGAAAATGAGGGGAAAAGAAAGGGAGGGAATCCGACTCTGATGATCCGAAAGCGAGCTTTCTAAGTACGCGAGGACTGGAGCTAAACAAAGGAAAGACGCAGATATCGTATATTGTCGATTCCGGATTCTTCTTCGATAACTTCATCCTCGATGCTCACCCGCACAGCAGACTGCAGCAGTCGATGACGGGTTGCGATGCAACGTGTAGTACTGAGGCATTTGGCCGCCCCCACAAACAGTACATGGAAGTTTTGCGTGCAGCCTGTGGACGCTAGACATTGAATTCTGACTGCAGCTTGCCCTTTTTCGTACAAGCAGATGTCACAATTAAAGTGGTGTTTTGCTGAGGGTGTACGGTACATGTGACGCGCCAGCTTCCGGACCTACGCCATCTTCCAACCCCCCCCCCCCCTTCCCTTCCCTCTCTTTTTTGAATTTTGGTATTTTTGCAAACGGCCCGACGAGGCCTCTTTTTGTATTTCCATGAACTAATGTGCGTTGTTCGGAAGGCCCGTCCTTCTCAGGACCTTCGACATTTTTTTTGGTCGGTTTTTGGAATTTCATCTTATGCAATTTGGGAAATACATGGGAATTATGCGCACCTTAGCAAGCGCGCTAGGAATTTGGGTCGACGGTTGGGAATTCCGAAATGAACGAAATCTGACGTGTCCTTTTCTTGTGCATGAATGTTCTCGATGTCGTCTTGGGAAACTCTGGGAATTTTCGTAGGAATCTGAATAGGCATAGGACTTTTTTTTTCTCGCTCGCTCTACGCGCGGGTATGGTACTTTTTCAATTTTTGAATTAGCTGTAACTGTTTCGGTGCCCTTTTTGCCTCCGCAACGGCGCCATACATGCGAACCTCCCCTCCCCGCTTCCCTCGCTACCCTCGACACCCCCTTCTTCGCATTCACGCTCCTTCTCTCTCTCGCCTCGTGCGCCTTTTCTCTTTCTTGATCATCTGAATCTTGGTTCCGTTTCGCGCTATCCTTCGCGCTCTTCTTCTTCCCGCTCTAATCCTCGCGCCCAAATATTCTGTCGACTCCCTCCTCCTTCCCTCTAGCCAAGGAGACGCGCCGTGTAAAAAGGAAATTCCTGGGACACGACGATTCTGATTGGCTACGACTAGGATCCACGGGATCGACATGGCTTTCGCCAGGCGAGTATCCCTGAACATTTCCCTACCCCTCCCTGTCTCAGTCCTAACCCTTCCTATCGTCTATCTCCTTTTTCACAGCTATAAATTCCACAAGCGCTCCCGAAAATCTCTCTCTCGACTTATCAGCCCGCTTCCAGGAAGTCATGGCTAGGTGGTATGAAGGAAGGTGCGAGTCGAAAAGTCCCGACGAGCTGACTGTAGTCTGGGCGCTTGGCACGCTGGATTGCCCGATGGATTGTGGGATCTGGGCAGGACCGTGCCAAGACTAAGTTGGCTGGGTGACGATCGCTATGGTGGATTAACACGCGACGGCCGGGATCGTCAGTGCTTGTGAGAAGTTCGAATCGGAAGTGAGTGAGTGCATGGCCTGGGGCTATGGTGGAATTTTATGACATAAGTGCTTCTTTTTCCCAAAATTTGTATCTTCGAGCGTGAGTTCTGATCCATCTGCTTTTAAGCCGGAATGTCCCTGGACAAGATCGCCAGACACTATGTGATTGCTTTCTAATCGTTCTTCCCCTCAGATCTGCATCTATTCTCCCTCGCCCTCTCCTTCTGTTATGTTTTGTTATAATGGATGGGTTATGGTAACTTTGCTTCTCTCAATTTGATATATGCATGTCATGGGTCGTATCAAAGAGTTTGCTATGGCATGATTGGGAGGGTGATTGGCTGACCGACTGGGTGATCTAGCTGCCTGGAGTGGCGAACGAATGATGTATGATTAAGGAAAAATTTATTTTGAACTTGCTTTTGTTGCCATGTGGACTGACGGCCTCAACCCGCCCGGGCACCAACTTCCCGTCCCCCCGCCACGTCCCTTCTCGTACAACGAGGAAAGGATACGTGTATGTGAGTGGGACGTACGAGAAGCCGTCGCCAAGATCGGAGGGCGTTACTACTTTCCTCCCGAAACTCGGTGTTCTGCATTCGTCGGTGCAGGTTTTGTTATCAACGATACGCACTTTCCGCCCTATTCGTTGTTGTTGTCATTTAACCAGTTGATCGTTGTCCCGTGGACGGCAGTGGAGCCTCATTGGCCTAACACTCTGTGCAGCGATTGTCGCCGCTTCGAGCGTTACCAAACCAAGGGTTTTCACTACCGCGCACGTGACGAGGACGACCATAAAGAGAGGGCTACTCGATTGAGGCCCTCCACGTCGGACGCGGAGTTGTGTAACGAGCGCCGACGAGACCTCATCCGTAAACGGGATACCACGTGTGTACCCACCCCCTTTCACGCGAAACGAAGAGCGACGGTTTGCTGGGAAGTCCAAGGATACTTTTTGGATTGAATTTCCCATAGCCGCGAGTCCCGCGCGTCCCCTTTTCTCCCTTAAGCCCGCGCGGCGACGAACCTCCTCCTTGCTAAAATCGGACCAACACGAGGGATTTCGGTTTTGTCTGTATCCCCACACTCAACTTTTCCAAAAATCCTTGGCACACCCCATCTTCGCTGACCTCTCGGGGCCCTTCCGCAAATCGAAACACTCCGACCGGGAACCAGCGCAGGGCATGAGGTTGGTATCAGAGTTGACACGTGTCAGTTCTGACGTTAGTAAGACGAGCTGGCGAGAGGAAGATCAGCCAATAGATCTAATCGTTTGAGTCCCCCCGTCACTCGACAAAGGTCCGCAGAAGCCTGATAAGAGATGCCCATGGCCGACGCTAATGGAGCAGCTCCCCAGGTGATGGCAAGTATCCCCGCCACCTTCCCGTTTTATCCCAACCATACCCATCCCGAGGCATGGCTTGAAGCCGTGCAAGCTCAGGGATATGGCACGGAGGACCTTCCTGGTGTCATCACCCTGCTTCTCCGAAACACCGCGCATGATTGGTTTAGAAGGCATAGGTGGGTAGATTGGGATACGTTCAAGGGAGCGTTCCTAGCAAGGTTCGATGAAGTAAGTGAGGATGCTGCATGGTTTGTGTTAAAAACCCGACACACAGGAACCCGGAGAATTGTTACCCGACTTTGTGGATCGATTTCAAACCGTGTTGGCGGGAAGAAAACGCTGCTCGAGACTTGTTCATCGATCACCTCCGTAATCCAGTACTGAAAGCAAAACTGCAGAAAAAGGTTCCTTTAAAGACGAACCAACTACCTGTCATCATCGCTAAAGCCCTTGAGTTGGACTTGCTAGATATGCGCAAATACATCAGCCATGGGGATGAAGACATCTCGGACACGATACAGGATGTGGCCGCCAAACGGTGTTCGTGGCTCAGAGCGGTGGGACGATTCTACCCTCGCCCTGATCGCGATTATCAAGACGGACCCTCACCGGATCCCTCCCCTCATCTCTTGTCTTCTGTCCCCCCCCCCCCCCCCAAGATGGCATCTGTGAACACCGTCATGCCCCAGGCTGCTGCACCAGTACCCATCACTAATCTGCACCTAGCCCAGATGATTCATACCGCTACGACTAAACAATCTGAGTGGATGAACAACCTGATTCAGATGCAAACTTCCCAAATGGATTGATTGGAACAGATCATGACGAAACTAATAAAGGCCAACTCGAGTTCTCCGCGTCCCACTCCTCCCTCGTATCCCCTGCTGACTGCTCCTCCCGCCCCCGGCCAAGCGTCTCCCGCCCCGTATCCTGTGACCAATCCGGTAGGGAGAGTTGAATGCTACAACTGTAAACAACACGGACACTTTGCACGAGACTGCCCTCTGCAAAGGCGTAGCCAACCTCCACCAGCAGTCGCGCCTATCGCCCTGAACCAAGGTCGGGTAGCCACATTGTTAGAAACAACAAGAGAAAGGGAGCCTGACTCTTTCTCTATAGAGCCATCTTCTTCGACTGAACCCATCACGTCCACTTCGGGATCATCTTCTGAAGCGGCCGATGTTGTTGATCCGACAAAGTACCTCCAATTAGCGGGACTAATTGGAGCGATCCGACCTGGCAAGGACGAGCTCGAATGGGTTGAACGAGGATCAGAACCCGGTCCTCAGTTTCGAACAGGAGAGATCGACGTTCTTCAGACGCTCAAACACTTGGATATCCGAGTCTCTGTCCCGGTGGGTCATTTGCTGACCATATAAAAAACAGCGAATAACAAACTGCTTCAGTAGTATCAGAAAAACCAGAAACGATTCATGTACCCACATGTTCAAAGGATGATGAAGAAAAAGAAGGACGACGAAGCACAGATAGACTCTCCTCCCTCGGAACCAATACCCACCGTAAACATGCCCGACGCGCCTGGAATTGCCCGGGTCCTTACCATTTCGTATGCAGAGAAGGATCTTTTTGTCCGTATTCGATCTGTTCTATGGAAGAGTGCAAAATGTGATTGTGAGGTATGGGGTAAGCCGTTCAATGCTCTCGTTGATACCGGATCATCTGCTATGGCGATATCCTTGGAGACCGTTCGAAAAAGTGGACGATTGAATTCGATCCTGCCCGGGAAAGACAACTACGTCTATGTCAATGAAGAAATCATGAATATAGTCTGAATCATCGAAAACGTAGTCGTTAAGGTAGGACGAGTACATGCCCTGGTTAACGCGTTAGTCATCAATGTGCAGTCATATTCGGTACTATTGGGATTACCTTGGGCAATGACAGTGGGCGCGTGGATACATTTCGACTCCAAACAACTTATCCTTACACACACTGGAGGAAGGCCTCAAACTATTCCGCTACGAGTTTCCACTCGAGCGCCAAGAAAGAGTCCCAGTCTCATCCGAGTAGGAATGATCCAAAACTTGAGTCCGGAAGATTCGTTCGAAAATGGCGACGAGGACCGACATCTTTCTGATGATGACGGGTATTACGAACGAGACTATGATGAGCTATTAAATTACACACCTACTGAGGAGGAATGGAATCGGTTAGTCGAGTTGTTCGATCACGAGGCTAAAGAAGAATTCCGGATGATACCGACTACCGCACGAACATTTGATCTAAACATAGAGAGCAGTGAGTGTATCCCCTCTCACGCGAACAGAAACACAGATTCCAACAATGTCCTTCCTGGGAGAACTTATCTTGCAGATTTCGGATATGGCTGACCTCTTGGAACCCCCTCAGACCTTGTATGAGGGCGCGCTTTCATTATGGGAAAGATATCAGCAAATGAATCAGTACCTAGATTTTTTTGTCTCCCCACCCAAACCATTGCTCACGCAAGGTGCGGTGATTGCATTAATTCGACAAGAGGCCGAAGCCTCGATCAATGATGTCCCCAATTTGATTCAGAAAATGGTTGAACTAACTGGGTTGGAAATCGCAGCGAGCGCAACTGACCTCGAAACCAATGCCAAAACTAAGGAAACTGAAATGACCAGCCCGACCGAATCACAGATGCTTGCTACTGTTTTTTTTCGTCCGAACCAGTAGCTCCATGTTCTCCAGCATGGACGGTAAACGACCAATGGGACCAGATTGGATCGACATACGGCTTGACATTTCCGAATGGTCAGCGATCACCTTACCCGGTCACGTGCCCAGAGAAATTCGCAAGTCTTTGGTTGATGTATTGCATGGATATGCTGAGGTGTTGAGTGTGCACGATAACGGTATTGGGCTGTCAATTGTGATTGAACACGCGATCCTCACAGGGGATCATCCACTGATTAGCTGTGCTCCCTATTGGTACTTTTCGACTCAGCGACTGGCTGCATTCCAGAGAGTAAAGGAGTTTGAAGCTAATGGATGGATTGAACCCGTCATCAGACCGTGGTCGTTTCCTGTGGTGATTGTACCAAAAAAGGTGAGAGAGATTCATATATGTATTGATTACCGAAAGTTGAATGACATCACTATTAAGGATGTGTATCCCCTCCCCCGGATTGATGAGTTGTTGGATGCTATTGGTGGTGCTCGATTTTTCCACAAGTTTGATGTTCGTCCTGGATTCCATCACCTCCGTATTCGAAAATCAGATCGCCCAAAGACGGTCTTCGTTCTTTTCGAAGGAACTTAACAATAGATTCGATGCCCGATGGGAATTTGCAATGCCCCAACCATGTTTCAACGCACGATGAATATGGCCTTTCATGCGAAAAACGCGGTTGGCGCAGAGCATTATCAATTATTGTGTGATAGTATATATGGATGATATCTTGGTGTATTCTAGCTCCTACGAAGGGCATGTACAACACATTGAGTGGGCGCTGCACGCTTTGAGGGACGCGGGATTCAAAGTGGCTCTCGAGAAATGTCAGTTTTTTCTCACCGAGATCTCCTTTCTCGGCCACGTGGTTACGGATAAGGGGTTGCAACCAGAACCGCAGAAAGTAGCCGATGTGAAAAACGCGCCGGTGCCGACGTCAGTAACATAAGTACGCGCCTTTTTGGGGCTGGCATCGTACTATCAGAGGTTTATCAAGGGGGTTTGCAGCGATTGCGAGACCGCTCACAAACTTGTTGAAAAAAGATCAGCCGTTGATCTGGACACCGCAGTGCGATCAGGCTTTTCGAGAACTCAAGGCGGCTTTGATCTCAGCCCCGGTCCTCGTAAGACCGGACCCGGAAAAACCTTTTGTTCTCATCACCGATTGGCAGCCCAAGGCGATCTTAGCGATCTTGGCCCAGGTGGGACCTGATGGTCTGGAACACGTGGTGGAATATGCGTCTAGATCGGTCCCTTCCTGCAAGTGGAACTACTCCGCTCCAACGGGAGAATGCTATGCGGCCTTGTGGGGAATCATTCACTTCCGAGCTTATTTATATGGTCGGAAGTTCACATTGGTAACCGATCATGAACCACTGTTGGCCCTGAAGAAGTCCAAGGATTACTCGGGTATGATCGGACGATGGGCTACCATGTTGCAGAACATGGATTTTGACATTCGTCATCGGAAACACGAGAAACACAGCAACGCGGACGGGCTGACACGATTGCATCGTCCCGCCAAGGTACCCATGAGTGAGGAAGTGACACTGTGGCACGATCCGGAGCCAAAGAACGAGCCCCAGTATGGTAAAGTGGAGATCCTTCTGAAGGATTAAGTGGACACGTGCTCTCTCTCTCTCTCTCTCTCTCTCTCTCTCTCTCTCTCTCTCTCTCTCTCTCTCTCTCTCTCTCTCTCTCCTTTCCCCAGAACAATGGCGACCCCTTCTTCTTCTGCTCCTTCTCTCAACCCCACCGATTCCTCTCCTCCTCCGCATTTAGATTTTTTCGCCAATCTTCCGGACAAGTTCTGTTATTTTTGCATGTGTATTTCACGAATTTATGGGGTAGATTGCTATCCCTTTGAGTCGGGGTTCGCTGACTGGGTAGAATGTGCCACGTGTGTCAATAGTGCGCATGGCGCGTGCGTTCGATATCGAACGGGTAGTAAAGTGTGGAAGTGCCCACTTTTTCAGACGAACAAGCTTCCCACGGAAGTTCGATTCGAGGCCGCCAGAACCGACGGCCCCGAATACGACGAAAAATAGCGAAGGGCTGAAGTATGGACGGATAAAATATTATTGGCTAAATTAGCGGGCAAACCACTGGACCATCTCCTTAAGCATGACAGGCGTCGGGCCACCGAGAGGTCACGAGATTATCGATGGATCAACGGTCATCTGGAAAAATGCAAAACAGACGGGTCGGGATTATGGATGACGGTTCCACACCCATTTCAGTGATATGACTGGACCACATTGGCGCACGAGGAGCAGACCTCTCATTTTGCGATACGTGTCACTGAAGCGACCATCGATAAAAATCGATGGTTCTGGTCTAATATTCGCGATGACGTGAGACACATGGTCGCTAATTATCCAGTCTACGCTGCCGATCGTGCGCCCCTTCATGGGCCAAACACGATAGTCCCGACAGAGGTAGAACGTCCTTTCCAACGAGTCAGTATGGACACGACAGATATTGACGTGCCACTTGGCCCCAACTGTTGTGAGTACTCCAGTCTCTTGGTGTTGATCGACCATTTCTCGAAGTACATCGAAGTTTACCCCTGTAAGACACGTAAGGCCTCAGACATAGCTACGTACATCGACCGATTCCTCAATACCCATCTAAATACAGAAGAGATTCTGACCGACAATGGGCCTGAATTCAAAGCAGAGGTAGAGGAATTATTAATGCGTCGTGGCGTTACTCTCCGACACACTGCTTCCCATGTCTCCCAGTCCAATGGGCTAGCCGAGAACGTGAACCGCATGATTAAGACCGCTCTCCGTAGGAACTTGGCGGCCAATGACACGCGTCCTTGGCCCGAGATAGTGCATCAAATCATCGGGATCCATCGGGCGACCCCCCATGAATCCATTGGATTCACCCCCTTTCAGCTACGAGCGAATAGTATCCCACGTGTCGACAATCGGAGTGCCTCGGAAATTGTCGAAAAAGGGGGAAGGGACACGCGGCCGACCCTCAAGGCCAAGGCTAAACGGTACGCAAAATTAATGGAAAAGGCTATCCCTAGGCTAGCCCGAAAAAGGCAGAAAATGACCGGACTGGCCCACGGTAGGCAGGTCCGTAGTTACGAGGGCCGGAAAGGGAATGCAGGCCCACAACACTAATATAAATTAGGGGACCTAGTGCAGGTACGTAAATGTGCACGCGACTAGAAACTTGCTCCCAAGTTTTCTGGCTGCTTTCGAGTAGTGGAACTCGGCCCTAACGGAGCCAATACTGTGCGCATCGCTTCTGAGACCAGTGCCAGCCATAACTCTCTTCCTATCGTCCGCCATACCTCCTACCTCCGCCCCCTCCCACCTTCAGAGGACCCTATCTCGCCTTCGTCTTCTTGCTCTAGCCCAGACGAGGATCTCGCTTCTCCCCCTTCGTCTGGTACCACTTCTCCTCGATCTTCGCCATGAGTTTCGCCATCGAACCGGCTCTTCCTCCACAGCTTCTTCAACCTCGCCCTTCGTTGCAGTTTCGCGAAGTCACACATCCTTGTCTCAGTCCCGATCTCCTCCGGTTTGCGCAGCTGTTTAGCTACGGGGCTTGGTGCGCGGTGGAGCGACGTAATGGTGATCCTTGCCTTCCGTGGCGATCTGAGCACTATCCACTTGCAGCAACGCACATGGTGATCACCAGCCTCTACGAGTGGGGACAGGAGTGGGTAGCGGATTGGCGGCGGCGACTAGCCCGACCAGGCCGACAAATAGTGGGAACCGAGTGTATCGATACCTTCTCTCTTCGGACTAGTAGCACTGATCCCCCTGCTCGTCCCCTTCCCCCTCTTCGACCCGACCCCTTGCACCGATGATTCACTTCTCGACCTTCTCCCTTCCTTCAGATCTTCCAACTCTCTAGCCATCTTGGGCTGATCCCCTTCTAACTTTGGAAATTCGCCCTGCCACGATCCCTCCCTTTCATCCTCTTTACCTCCGCAAGCGGACTGAATTCTCGTCGATCAGCGTGTGCATGCTAACAGTGAAGTGTCATTGGGATCGGTACTACAGCAATCGTGAGTTGGAGATCTACAACGAGATCTTGCTAGTACTAGCTCAGGCGTGGCCGACGAAGATGGAGACTTGTGGCACCTTATTTGGACTTCTTTGCAGAGAGATCATTGAAGGAGGTAGAGCGACTGCTGCCTACGAGCTCCTCACCTTTCTGTCCCAGCTCGTCGGCGACCTGCCAGCGAGCATCATCTCCTTCAATCCAAGCGACCCCAACCAAGTCGAACCCGTCACTTTGGAGAGGACGTTGACGCCAACGATAATTTGGGCGAACTATACGGAAGACTTCGGCCAATACCTGAGCGTCACGACCCCACGGCTTGGCTCGATTTGGACTTGAACGATCTTGCGCCAGACAACTCCGATCTGGACAAGTTTTGGAATGCCCACCGGGCACACGGCGAGGTGCCATCAGGCGACGATCCAGGTGGCATAGCCATCACGGGTATGTCAGTAGAAGAAGAGTCGGAAGCCAGGTCGACGTCGAAAGAAGAAGAGGAGGCGTCAGCAGCGGAGCCCCAGGAGGCCCCGCTGGCCCAAGCACCATCCACTGCGCGAGGAGGATCTGCTCTGAATCTCGAAGTCCCTGCCGACACCGCCAGTCGACACGATGACGCAGAATCCTTCCGACGTCGTCGCCGCTCTCGCTCACCATCTCCTACCTCCTCCGCCCCCTCCGCGCTTCGTTCCCATCCTCCTTCCCGCACGGGCACTCCGTCCTCGTCCCATCTACCACCGCCCTCTTGATTACCTTTCCTTCTCTCCTCTCCCCCATCTCGAATTCCCCTGAACTACCGCATCTTCGCCAACCAGCTTTTCTGCCACCATTTCGCCGTACGACTTTTATGCACAGTTTTCCCACATCGCGCCGCCTCCTTCCCTCTCAATGTTCTTCTTTTCAGTGTCGCCTGGAAACAGTACAACCATCTCGAGTTGTATTGCATCATCTCCAGAACCTTTCCCGCAGTAGAGGACTATGAGTCCCTACGCGATAATATCCTCTTAACTATCCCTACTCTGTATCCCGATTACCTCCTCTCCCTCTCCCGACCCAACCATCGATTCCCTCACGCACACTGAATTGTCCACTTTGTCGATCTCGATGACGAAGCGTTCGATTACTTCCCTCCGTTCCCTGCTGAATGGCCTAGACCACTCCATAATCCTCTCCTCGTCAATTACCGCCGATCGGACATTCAGTGACCAAACAGAACTGGGCAAGATCGACGGGCCATTCATGGTGCCACTTGGACGACCTCCGCCAGTCAAAGAGGCAGGGAATCGCACATGACAAGGTTGGGTGGTAGAGGAACAAGCCAGCAGGATCGCAAAGACATTGCACGTGAAGTTGGCGTCAACATGGCCCCATCCAGTGCTTATGCAAGATTCTGTTGTTTTGATACGTCGGGTTCCTCATTCATCTCCTCACCCCCTTCCCCTCCCTCCACCTTGTAAACTAGTTCTCCTGCATGCAATCGGGAGATCGGATAATTTTGGAACCCCTTGAGCGTCACATATGTGACGCGCCAGCTTCCGGACCTACACCATCTTCCAACCCCCCCCCCCCCTCCTCCCTCTCTTTTTCGATTTTTGGTATTTTTGCAAACGGCCCGACGAGGCCTCTTTTTGTATTTCCATGAACTAATGTGCGTTGTTCGGAAGGCCCGTCCTTCTCAGGACCTTCGACATTTTTTTTGGTCGGTTTTTGGAATTTCATCTTATGCAATTTGGGAAATACATGGGAATTACGCGCGCCTTAGCAAGCGCGCTAGGAATTTGGGTCAACGGTTGGGAATTCCGGACTGAGCGGAATCTAACGTGTCCTTTTCTTGTGCATGAATGTTCTCGACATCGTCTTGAAAAACTCTGGGAATTTTCGTAGGAATCTGAATAGGCATTGGACTTTTTTTTCGCGCTCGCTCTACGCACAAGTATGGTACTTTTTCAATTTTTGAATTAGCTGTAACTTTTTCGGTGCCCTTTTTGCCTCCGCATTGGCGCCATACATGCGAACCTCCCCTCCCCGCTTCCCTCGCTACCCTCGACACCCCCTTCTTCGCATTCACGCTCCTCTCTCTGTAACCGCTTTCCATCTCTCCCTCGCCTCGCGCGCCTTTTCTCTTTCTTGATCATCTGAATCTTGGTTCCATTTCATGCTATCCTTCGTACTCTTCTTCTTCCCGCTCTAATCCTCGCACCCAAATATTATGTCGACTCCCTCCTCCTTCCCTCTAGCCAAGGAGACGCGTCGTGTAAGAAGGAAATTCCTGATACATAACGGTTCTGATTGGCTACGACTAGGATCCAAGGGATCAACATGGCTTCCGTCAGGCGAGTATCCCTGAACCTTTCCCTACCCCTCGCTGTCTCAGTCCTAACCCTTCCTAGCTTCTATCTCCTTTTCCGCAGCTATAAATTCCAGAAGCGCTCCCGAAAATCTCTCTCTCGACTCATCAGCCCGCTTCAATGCTGGCAGGTTCTTTCTCAGATTTCTCGTACTCACTGTGTTCTCAAACAAACCTGCACAGTTAATCCTCTGGAAGCCAGAGTAATCAATGCTGGCAGGTTTCTCAGTCTTTCCGTTCATGCTCATCAATTCTGTATATGGGACGCTGGACCCGTTTTCCAGCAGGTGAAGCTCCCCACCAATAGATGGAGCCTCTCCCCGGGTGCTTGTGGTGTCTGCTCTTACCAGCACCACTAACACTGCAGGGGGTATTTTTTCAACTGTAGTCTGGGCGCTCGGCACGCTGGATCGCCAGACGGATTGTGGGATCTGGGCAGGACCGTGCCAAGATTAAGTTGGTGAGGTGACAATCGCTATGGTGGATTAGCACGTGACGGTCGGGATCGTCAATGCTTGTGAGAAGTTCGAATCGGAAGTGAGTGAGTGCATGGCTTGGGGCTATGGTAGAAATTTTATGATAGAAGTGCTTCTTTTTTCCAAAATCTCTATCTTCGAGCGTGAGTTTTGATCCATCGACTTTTAAGCAGGAATTTCCCTGGACAAGATCGCCAGACACTCTGTGATTGCTTTCTAATCGTTCCTCCTCTCAGATCTGCGTCTATTCTCCCTCGCCCTCTCCTTCTGTTATGTTTTGTTATAATGGATGAGTTATGGTAACTTTGCTTCTCTCACTTTGATATATGTATGCCATGAGTCGTATCAAAGAGCTTGCTCTGGCATGATTGGGAGGGTGATTGGCTGACCGACTGGGTGATCTAGCTGCCTGGAGTGACGAACGAAAGATTAAGGAAAAAATTGTTTTGAGCTTGCTTTTGTTGCCATGTGGACTGACGGCCTCAACCCGCCCAGGCGCCAACTTCCCGTGCCCCCGCCACGTCCCTTCCCATACAACGAGGAAAGGATACGCGTATGTGAGTGGGACGTACGAGAAGTCGTCGCCAAGATCGGAGGGTGTTACTACTTTCCTCCCGAACTCGGTGTTCTGGATTCGTCGGTGCGGGTTTTGTTATCATCGATATGCACTTTCCGCCCTATTCGTTGTTGTTGCCATTTAACGAGTTGATCGTTGTCCCGTGGACGGCAGTGGAGCCTCATTGGCCTAACACTCTGTGCAGCGATTGTCGCCGCTTCGAGCGTTACCAAACCAAGGGTTTTCACTACCGCACACGTGAAGAGGACGAGCATAAGGAGAGGGCTGCTCGATTGAGGCCCTCCACGTCGGACTCGGAGTTGTGTAACGAGCGCCGACGAGACCTCATCCGTAAACGGGATACCACGTGTGTACCCGCCCCCTTCACCCGAAACGAAGAGCGACGGCTCGCTGGGAAGTCCAGCGATACTTTTTGGATTGAATTTCCCATAGCCGCGAGTCCCGCGTGCACCCTTTTCTCCCTTAAGCCCACACGGCGACGGACCTCCTTCTTGCTAAAATCGGACCAACACGGGGGATTTCAGTTTTGTCTGTGTCCCCACACTCAACTTTTCCAAAAATCCTTGGCACACCCCATCTTCGCTGACCTCCCGAGGCCCTTCCGCAAATCGAAACACTCCGACCGGGAACAAGCGCAGGGCATGAGGTTGAGCGTCACATTACACGCCTAATAATTGATCAAACAGGTCAAGAGTTCAAATCCAGATGAATAAAATAATGCTACTGTCTTACCCCTTTTATAGGAAAGAGCGAACAAGCAACATGGTTTCGACATGTAAGGAACATAGAAGCAGGTCGGACAGAATTATGTAGTTGAAGGTGATGGTCCTGAGTGATAGACACTGAGGTAGGATAGGGGGGAGTGGGGTGCGCCAAGACAATTGACCAAAGGAAGGGAAGGAAGGTGTTCTCAGCCCACGGCCAACAGGATCACCCGGTAGCCCCTTCACCACCACCCGATCCCATCCCTGTTTCCCAGTTGCCCTCCCCCCCTTCCTCCCCTTCGTTGGCCACTCCGGCCCCACCACCCCCTTTTCCATCGGGCCCTCCCCCACTCACCCCATGACACCTCCACCACCAATTGAATCCCTCCTCATCCCCTGGAGACCCCCTCCCAATGGCTCCTCTGCCTACCCTCCCCACCTCTCCCCGCCCCATGATTCATGGTCAGCCGGACCCAACGATGACTCTCAGCGAAGGCAAACCGTAGCAGACAAATGACAGCTGCACAGTAGGGGACATGGGCAGGGACTCCTCTCGGTACAGGGGCTGAAGTAAGTTGAGCTGACAAGCCCCAGACCAAGTGGGGAGCTGGACCGAGTTTCCCGCGGGAGTAGTACCCCACCAAAAGTGGGTAGAATCGGGAAATTGCATGTGAGACGGGCTCTTGGGTTCAGTCAAGCTCCTTTATCAGACGTCATGTCTTGCATCCAATGGGACGCTGGACCCAGTTTCCAGCAGGTGCAGCTCCCCAGAGTCCCCACCAATAGATGGAGTCTTCTACAGGTGGACCACTTGAGGAAGGGGCTCTTATCACCTCCTCAGGTGGTATCCCCTACCAGAAGTTCACTGAAAAAAAAGGATGGTTATCTCATGAAGGGGCTAGAACACTTCCAAAAAACAAAAACAAAAAAAAAAAGTAGACGATGTGAATCAGGCCATCCCTCCTATTGATAAGAGGACATGCTAGCAGAGGAAGGTATGGATGAGAACACTACAAACAATTATCTGTACTGGCGGGACACAGGGTTGCATGGACCACGCCAGAAAAGTGCTCCCAGCAGAGAGTGAGTGTTGATCACATGCTAACCAAACATCCACTGAGTCATCACATAATGCAAAAGTCCTTGTTAAAAAAAAACGAAAAAAACGAAAAAACCGAGAAAACCAAAAAAAACGAAAAAAGGAACTGAGCACAGCTTCCAAGGCTGTGTGGGATGGTGACATGGTCTGTGTCCATGCAGCAAGTACCTCTGTGCACATCTATCTGCTTGTTGAGAGAGAAGATTGACCTTGCAATTGTTTTTTCCTGGCAGCAGTCCGGGAGACTGCCAGTGCATCCCATTCGGTCGATAGTCCATCCCCTCCCACTTGCAATTGTTTTTGTTTTTTTTTTTGTCTTTTTTTTTAAACAAAAAAAGAACCTTGCGGTTCTGGCTCCTTTCCATTCTAGGGAGCATCAGTCCGGGTCCTATTCCACTGGCCAGTCAGAAAGGATTACAAATAGTTTTCTCACGCATGCTCCTTCCCATTAAGGTTGAGAGGCCCAAGCATACGGCATTGATTACTTCCCGAGGGAAGGATGTACCACCCCTCACCCCTGCCTAGTCCATGCCGCAAACGATGAGTGTTGGTCCTTGGTCTACGCCCGGTGGTTTTTGGGGGCGATTCGATGAGGGACCTAGCTAACGCATTAAGTTAGCCTGCACGACTTACTTTGGATGTTGGTTGCTAACCTGCCTTCTATTACCTCAGTTTTTGTAACTTACCTATGAGAGCCATAGCAGCTACTTGGCTGTCAGATTTACTTTCAAGTAGTGGGACTGCTATCTTGGCTACTTAATGAAATTTTGGAAAAACCCTAGACGTACTTACTCCTCTCAGCTGTTGGGCTGTCAGGTTCACTTGGACAACTAGAGTATTGCGAAGCATCACCTTTCTAAACCTTTCAGGGCCTGCCTTGCTAAAGCCCCATACCCTAAACCGACCAATTAACGTTATCTTCGGCCCGTAGTGGGGGTTACAATATGCTTCCTGGGCTAGACATCACTGTGCTCGCCCCAGCTATTTACTGTCTGATATGCGATGTCTAGCCCAGGAAGCAGATTGGACCCCCCCCCCCCCACGGGCCGAAGATACCGTTAATTCTTGGTCGGCTTAGGGTTCGGGGCTTTAGCAAGGCAGGCCCTGAAACGGTTAGAAGGGTGATCCATAGACGGCATAGAGTAATACTACACCTGCTGTTTCCTGCTGATTCCATGTCTCTCCATGAGGTATGTTCCTTTTTGTCCATAGTGCACTGCCCAGTTTTACTCCGGGGCTGTTCATGAGGCTGCCTTGGCCTATGCTGTTCAGTGACCTCTCAAGTTCTGCTGGGCCCCTCTACCCCTTGTTGCCTCTTCTTTCTCTAGCCCCTCTTCTACTTCCTACTTCCCATATCCCTCTATCTCCTACGAGCTGCCCAGTTTTCATCCTCATGCCCCTATTCCTTGTCGATTATCTTTCTGGCTTCCGGCGGCTAAAGGCTGCGTGAAGGGTGGAGGGGATCTCTTCTCTTACTAATCTAGGTCCATTGGAGCAGTCCCGTCCTGCACTGTTGTCTGTCGGCCTGGGTCCCACCAGTCCGTGAAGCGTTCTTCCGGTTATTTCTGCTCCTAACCCCTCTTTTAGCCATGTCCCTTCAAATCCCTTCTGGATTCTGGTCCTCTTCAGATTGTCCTCTTCTCTGTCCATCATTCCCAGGGTGTGTACCCACACTAGTCTAATTCCAGCTTCCATCATTCCTTTTGCTTTATCAATTATTTTCTTGCTTCCTATTGTTCCCGCACATCTGGCTCTCCAAAATTGTTTGACCACCTTTTGGAGACTCTAGTTTTAATAAGGAGTTGTTGACCTTGAATAGTAAGGTTGTCTAAAGATGGCTGATGCGATAATTGCCCCCGCTACAGATTCCAATATCAAGCAGTAGTTGATTCTGGAAAGGGTAGTTTTCCTTGTTGGGTCGTAAATTTCTTAGCTTCGGGGTGTCTTACTCTAAATGGGTCTATCAATTTCATTTCGGTCATGAATTCTATCATTACATGTCCTCTGATTCCTCTATCCCTTCTGAGCAAGTCGGCGTAGAGACTAAGTTGGGGGGTGATGATCGCTGTGGAACGAAGGTTGGTACGTGGCGGCCGGGATCACCAGTGCCCGAGTAAGGAAGGTGTGTGTTGACGAGTGGTTGCATGGCCAGACAGGGTTCAGCCTCCTGATGAGTCCGTGCAACTCCGACGAAACAATCTATCATCGGTTTTATTTTTTTTCGTTTTGTGTTTTTTTGCTACTTGTTCTTTTGTCTGCCTTGTTGTCTTGTTGCCTTGCTGCTTCTTGACTTCCTGTCCGTTCTTTTCTCGCTTAGTGTTGTTTATCTGCCCACCCGCCTCCCCCATGCCCTCCAGCCTACATTCCGTGCTGTTGCCTCACCATCCTAGTGCTACTTCTTGAGTTGTTGTTGCCGCCTCATTCTTCTGCCTAGTGCTATTTGTCTGCCCGCCCGCCTCCCCCATTTGCTGCGGCTTGTCGTCCAAGTACCATGTTGCGTCTTGACCTTAGCCTTGTCATTTTGTTTGCCTTGTTGTACTTGTCGTACTGCTGGTTGGTTTGGTTTTTGTTTCTGTTTTTTCTTTTTTGTTTCATGGCTTTCGAAAACTGGGCATTATAGGCATTATTTTCTATGGGCATCCTGGGCTGTGGGCTCTTTCCCGGTGTTGTTTATAAGCACACCCTCCGACCAATAGTGGACAGATTGGTTTTCTTAAAGACCATACTCCTCTTTTAACCGCATTAGATATTGGAGTTATTAAAATACGTATTGATAGTAGATGGACTACGATGGCTCTTATGGGTGGCTTTGCAATGATAGACAGTAATCAAGTTACTA
>BFEA01000347.1:13969-32098 GCA_003427395.1 Chara braunii | reverse complement strand
TCTCTTATACACATCTAGATGTGTATAAGAGACAGCACCGCCTGCACCGCGGGCGTTTAGCTAGTCTGATATTACTTCTGGCGCTATTCTTATTCTGACTTTTTTTTTTTTTTTTTTTTTTTAATTAAACAGGCCCTTATGGTCCTAGCTCCATATCCATTCTGGGGAGCGTCAGTCCGGTTCCTATTCCCCCGACAAGTCAAAAATTTGATACATCATAGAACACGCCCACGCTTCCTTCCGTCTGGCCGAAGGAACCCTGACCAGCACTGATTGCTCCTTATAGGAGGATTGACTGTCAGCTTTCCTTTCCCTGAACTCCCTCTCAGATTTCCCTATGGAAACCTGTCAAATAGGCTTTAATCAACTAGGAGAACTAAGGAAAGAAAATGCTTCCACATGAAAATGAAGGTTGTTGTTACTCCTTATGTAGCCTGTGGATCCTGTGGGCCCCCCATCGAGTGAGATATTGAGCTTCACCCGCTGGTCTCGGAGTTGTGCCAATTTTTCCATCGTAGGTTGGAGTCTCTTATCTCTGCTATTTCCCCCCCCACCAGCCAGACCTTGAGAAATTTAGAGAGGATACTGCGCTGTCGATCTTCATCTTCAGGCATGGAGAGTCTCATCTTGTGCCATCTGCATAGGATCTCTGCCTGGATCAGGGTCCTTGTCTCCACCCAAACCTTTTCTCTCGGAGTTGATAGTCCCTCGATGGTTCTGCTGCATCTCTCCTTCCAGATCGACTAGAGCGTCACTTTTCTGATCATGACATACCATTTTCGCAGCGTTGTTGAAATCAGTAGGAATGTTAGTCCAGAGAAGAAGTTGGATGGGATGTTCAGGGAGGGGTGATGTGAAAAGGGAGTTCCAGAGGTCCGAGGCCCTGGCCCAATATTCCGTAGCTTCCTTGCAGCGAATTAGGCAGTGAATTATATCTTCTGGCTCGTTATCTGAGCAGACTGTGCATAGGTCCAAACTGTTAGGATCACTCCTTCGTCTTCGCTTGTGGAGCCATTGGTTGACCGGTAGTGCCACGTATGCGATAAGCCATTCGAGACTCCGAATTTTAACAGGTCTGATTGATTTGAACTTCTTCCATGGGATTTGTGAGATACAGTCTGCCTCTTGTCCAACTAATTTTGACCATCTACTTCTGATTACGGGTTCCGGGTCCTTAGTCTCAAGGAATAGCTTATACCCCATTTTGACTGAGTAGTCCTGGATGTCTGTGTTAATGCTTTTGTTCCTCTCAGATGTCCAGGCCCATTATGTTGGGTCGAATTCCAAGTCTTGGATTGGGGTGTCTATTCTGAAGATTGATTTGGGCCAGGAACCTGTGACTCTTACTTTCCTGAAGAGAAAAATGTCTAAACTTGTTCTTTCCACATCTTTGTCCAAGATAGATGCAGAGCCATAAGCTGATGTCACGATTGGGTAGGATGTAAACACCGCAACGGTACTCGATCCCAGTTGTTTGTGGGAGAACTGGTATGCTCTCACACGCGGTTGTTCCTGTATCCGAATTCCCCACTCTCCCGTTTTCCATGTTGGATTCCCTTCAGCAGCTCTTTCCAGCCTTCCGGGATACAGTTGATGACTGTCTGCAGATTCCTCTCTCTCCGATGGCAGCCCTTAAGACGAGGGATAAGGTCCTGATCTGTTACCCAGTCGTAACTCTCTTCATCCCATATGTGAGCGATCTTCCATACTCCATGTTTTATCCACAATAGCCAACGCGTATCTCTTGGTTTAAGAGATAGCGAGTGATCACTTTCATCTCTCACCCAAGGATTACCAAAAAGGGGTTGTCTCAGGACTTCTTCCTTGGTCCTAGGTTTGCCCTTTTTTTTGGGCATAATTTCTTCCCAGATCCGTAGCAGAGCTGCCCAATTGGGTGTGGGCGGGCTTGCTCCCTGAGGATTGCCCCCTTGTCGATGGTTTCTGCGTTCTGTTTTCAAGGTTCATTCCTTATTCATCACCCAGAACAAGCCAGGCATGTTTGCTGATGTAGGTACCGGGGCTAGGCTTCTGATGCTATCCAGTGCTAACTTATTCCAAGCTGAGCCCGGTTTGGTGAGAAGTTTGATGATCCATTTGATTTGGAGCGCCTTAGTTTCCTGTTTGCGGTCTATGATGCCCAAACCTCCTCTGCTGGGTTTCCTTGTGATATAGTGCCATGCTATCTTTGGTATGCAGTTATCTCTGTTAGGGTCCCCTGACCAGAGATAGGATCTTGCTTTACGAGTCAGTTCGTTGATTGATTTGTTTGGCACTGCCCAAATTGACGCTATGTACCACATCATAGAGAAGACAAATGTGTTGATGGTTAGTGCTCGCCCGATTAGGGAAGTAAAGGTGTTACCCCATCTTCCCAGTTTGTTAATTTGTTTGGTCAACACATTCTGGGCCATCTGGGGTGCAAGACCCTCTCTTGTCATCAGGATCCCCAAATATCTTGTGGGTGACTCGGGTGTATCCCAAGTCATAGCCGCCTTTGGGCCTTGCAGTTGAGGAGTCGGTTCCTCTGACAACCACCATCCAATTGTCTTTTTCCAGTTGATTTTCATTTTTGATGCCAGTCTGAAGGCTTCCATGGCTCTGACTAAAGCACTGAAGGATGAATCAGAGGCTCGAATGAGGACAGTAAGATCGTCTGCGAACATTATTACTGTCGGGAACTTTAGGTGGTGGGTTGATCCTGCATTAACCTCTGGTAGCCTGTGGATAGAGGGATCTTTCCGTAGGAATGAAGCTATTGCTTCCATGACGAACAAGAAGATTGGAGGAGCAAGAGGGTCTCCTTGGCGCACTGAGCGAGAAATAGGATAGCATTCTGACAACAGGCCATTGACTTTAACAAGTCCCATGGGGTAGCATTCTGACAGCAGGCCACTGACTTTAACACGTCCCATGGGGTAGCATTCTGACAGCAGGCCATTGACTTTAACACGTCCCATGGCGTCATTATAGAGGATGCGTACCCATTTTCTGAAGTTCGGCCCCACTCCCATCTTTTCCATACTCTCGTTCAGAAAAGCCCAGTTAACCTGGTCATATGCCTTCTCGAAGTCAAAGAATAGTATTGCTGTGTTGATATTTTTTTCTCTTGCTTTGTTGATCGCCTCATTGAGAGTGAGTACATTGTTCAAAATGTACCTCCCTGGGATGAAGCCTGTCTAGTCTATATGGAAGCACTTGTCAATGAGGTCTAATATCTTGAAGGCTAGGGCTTTGGCGAGGATTTTGTAGGGCAGTGTAAGTAAGGAAATGGGTCTGTAGCTCCTTATGTCTTTTTTTCCCCCTTTTTGTAAAGTAGAGTTACTACGTTGCATAGTTGCGGCGCACCTCGGTGCGCGGATTTGCGCACGAATTGCGCACCGCATGCAGCGCAGCGCACTTGAAAAATTAGGTAAAAAAAAAAGAAAAAAAAAGTAAAGGTTTTGTAATTTCTTAGGGCCCCCAACTCAGCAAAAATGTTAAACTCACCGCGCAAGCTCGCAAACCGGCCGCGCCCACGGCCCAAACTTTTCTCTTGGGTAAGGGGTGCCGAAATTTCGATTTCTGCAGGCCCTTCCCCCAAAAGTTTCAGAATGGGGAAGCACAAAATGGGGCTCATTCCAACGTTCTTTTTAGGCGGGGTATGAAAGTTGTCCTTCCCGCTCTCTTCTGCAAATCCCACACAGTAGTGGGGTAAGTTCGCAAGAAGGGGTAGTCACCTAATAATGACCTGCCCCGCGAAACTTCGTCGAAGTCACAAATTGCGTGTTCCATGGCCAGCCGACCCAATATATGCTGAAGATTGGCGTTCAGGTCTGCATGTCGGCAGTTATGGGTTAGGATGAAGATGCTCGTGGCTCTCTCGTTTTTTTGTTTTTGTTTTCTTACGAATATGTCCAGTGGGGATGCACAAAAGGCATAGCATATGGCGGTGTATGGTTTCATGTTTTAGCAGAAGATTCATTTACTAATATTATATACATTTGGTGAGTGGTGGAGGGCGGCCCTGAGAATCACGTGGAAACACGAACAGGGTCTAGCTGAATTGGTGACCCATAACTGCCGAGCTAGAGCCCTGAACTCGAATCCACAACATATATTGGTGGTCTGGCCCTATCTCTGCCACACGTGATGAGGCCATCCTTCTCATTGAAGCAGTGGCCCTCAATGGCTCCACATGTATTCTAGGAGCCATTCGAGGTACCTGCAGGGGCCCTCGAATTGACGTGTAGGGGACCTTTTTGTCTCTCTCTCTCTCTCTCTCTCTCTCTCTCTCTCTCTCTCTCTCTCTCTCTCTCTGGGCCTATCTGTTTTGTTTGTTTGTTTGTTTGTTTATTTTATTTTATATCGCGCACAGGGCGCGACTCCCCCATCTCGTGCACTGCGCATAGCGGACCGCACTGCATAGTGCGCGCGTTGTCATTCCAGCGCACTGCACCGCCCCACACCGCATTGCGCACTGGTGCGCCGCAACTATGCTACGTTGTTGCTCAACAGGTTCCCAGTCCACCTTTGAGACAACTATCCTAGTAGAAATTCATCAGGTCGCTCTCGAGGAGAGGCCAGAACTTCTCCCAGAATTCTTTTGTTAAACCATCGATTCCAGGCGTTTTGTTGTTGTTCATGCTCTTGAGTGCATTCTGGAGTTTTTCCAGAGTAATGGGTTTGTCTAGAGCCTCTGCTTGTTCTTGTGATATCGTTTTGTCAAGATATTGAAGCATCCTTGATCTAGCTTCTCTCGTGCTTGGAGGGGTAGGAGTCGGGGTCTTTGTTTGATAAAGCTCCTCGTAGAACTTTTTGGCTATGTTTAACATTCCTTTGCTGTCCGTTAGCGTTACAACTGGGTCGGAGAGCGTCTTTAAGCCTTCTATTGAATTGGTCCTTGAATTAGCTTTGATCCTTGCGAAAAAGTGTTTAGTCATTGACTCACTCAGTTCATATTCATTCATTCTTGCTCTTATTTGAAGGCCCTTCAATTCCCATCAACGCCACATGGATAATTCTTCTCTAGCTTTAAGGAAAATGTCAGTGTAGAGAGGGGAGGAGGGGTTGTCGACTAGATTTGACTCAACGATTTTTAGAGACGTCTCTAGTGCAATTTTCCTCTGTTTTCTGTCGTTTGCCAGTTTCCTTGACATCATGGCTACTGTTTGTGACAGGGTAGAATAGCTTTCTTGAAACCATTCCCACCTATCGTGGGAGGGCAGGTAGCTGCTCTTCATATTCTGCCAACATTCCAGGACCCCAGTTTGGAAAACCTGAGTTAGTAAGAGAGAGTTGTTCGACGTATGGGAGTTGGATCCTTTCTTTACATATTGTTCGAAGTTGAGGATGAGTTCAACGGGTTTGTGGTCTAGTCCTGGGTACGGTTGAAGGGGGAGAAGCTTTGTGTGTTTGGTTGTGCCCATTAATATGTCTGATAGGATGAAATTATCTATGAAGGAGAAGGCTGTGTGCTGGGCGTGGTTCTTTTTCACCAATGTGAAGGCTCTTTCACCCGGATGTAAGGTGTGGTATGGCTCCACCAGATTATGATCCAGCATCAACTTCTGGATAAGAACTTCTTCTTGCGTGGATTGGCAGGTTGTTGCTCTTGAGATCCATTCGGTGGCAGGGTCTAGCGTGGCATTCCAATCTCCTGCTAGGATGCAGGGTGATATGGAGGGGATCAGACTACCCAGACCTGTTATAAATGAGGATCTTTTTGAGGAGCTGTTAGGTGCGTAGAGGTTGATTACCCTGAATTCTTCGTCCTTCCATCTTAAATCCACGAGGCACCATCTTCCTTTTGATGTATTTGCTTCCATATTTACTACAGAGCCTGCTGTATAGAGGCGCGAAGATTTAGGTATGAGGATGGTTGTCCCGTTCGTACTCGATGTGTTATCGGATGACCATATTTCATATTTGATTCCTCCTAGCTTCTTGGCCAATGCTCTGTGGATTCTAGTATGTTCGATTGATACAGTGAGATGGGTCTCTTGCAACATAAAATAATTATATCTGCTGGCTTGTTTGGATGGGCTGTTAACCCTTTAATTATATCGTTCATCTTCTCTTCTTTGTCTAGTACATTGCCCAATCCATTAATGTTCCAACTCCTGAAAACTATTCCTTGAGTCTTCCAGTTGACACCGTCCTCTTTTGCACTAGCCCTATTTATGAAGATCTCTAACATTGGAGGGCTAGGAGGTTGGGTATCCGGAATGATGGGAGTGAGTTATCTATGACGGATCCGGATCGGTTGGCTCCATGACGGATGTGCCATCGTCCAGCGGGTCCTACTGTGTTTTTGTTGTCGTGTTGTATATCTTATATTATCCAATGCTTGTACTGGATCCCTTGTCCGAGGACCGGGTTGTCTTTGGACTGCTATCTTCCTCCTGTGCTTGCCATTCTTCCATGCCATCCATGTCATCCTTAGAGCAATCGCTCATGTAGAACCTTTCCAGGTCCATTGTGAAAGTCCTTGATTCCAGGTCACTGTCACCGCAAAGAGTACCGACACTCAGGAGCTGGGCCACTGAGGCTGCCAACAATTCCGCTGGGATTCATGGGCCCGCTAGCACACTGTATGGAATCGCTGAGATGGTCCTCTATGGTCTCCACATCATCCCCCTTTTCAGCTTGGTGCTGACTGGCATTTTAGCAATCACAGGGGAGAACACGTTGGAGGTCTTCTCCTCTTCCTCCATTCGATGGTCTTGCTTTTTGTCGGGTTCTGCCTGTGAGGAGCTTGCTTCCAGCAGGCTGCCTAAATCAGTGGGTTCATACATGCCCAATGGATATTCCTCAGTTACCTTTTCTTGAAGAATTTTGGCTACATTTTGGCCTTCATCAATCCTGGGGATTGTGAAGGACACATCTGTAGCCACCTGCCATTCAGCCTCCTTCACTATATACCTAGCTGCAATCAGTGGACGTGTGCCCATTAAGGTTAGTTTTGATGATTTGGTCGAGGCCACTACGTGGGGTGCCTTTCCATCAGCAATCAGCTGGAGGGTCGTAAACTCTGGGGCGTACTCAACATTCAACTTTATTAGCTTTTATGTCTGAGCCACCACCTCAGCAACTTCTCTTTGCAGTGTTGCTCGTGCTGACTCCTCTTCAGATTCTTCCGATTCTTTCTGAGAAGATTTTGGAGCTGAGGAGGGTTCCTTCTTTTTCTGGTTTTTGGAAGTCTTCCATTTTTTAGGACGCAGATCCTGGAAAGGATCATTGGTGTTGAGAACAGTTTTGTCTTCGTCAGCGAGTCCTTGCTCTCTTGCTCTCTTTTTTTCTGCATACCTGAAGGTTGTGTACTCAAAAAAATCCTCTGCATTTTCCTCATCTTCCTTTTCTTTCTTCAGCATGTTGTACCGCTTGACCGATTTCTCGATGCCACCAAAAGAAGGCCTTACCCCATTCTTTTTATTCTTCTGCGATCTTTCAATGTGCTTCAAGCTTGTTGCGCTGATGTCAAAAGCATGTTCTCTCTCCCTTTTTGACTTCTCAATGTACTCCCTTAACCATTGAAGAGACCTTTGGGACTCAGACCCATTGTCTGATGTTGTTCTTCCGGTCTCCTCGTCATCATTGTTGTCTTTGCCGTCGAACTCAACACTGGCGAGGTCAGAACCTATGTCCCTCTTCTGTCCTTTTTGGGGGGTTGTTCCTTCTCTGTTTTTTCCCCTGGCTCCGTCGTTTTTTTCCTTTTGAGCCCCACTTCTGCCTTTCCCGACGCACCATCTCCGTCCAGTGTGCGTTTATTGTCGGTATGAGGTTTGGATAGGCTCTGATGGGCCTCTTCTTCCTTCCTTTTGAGCATCTCACGGAGTGCTGTAGGTCCTTTGCTGTGTAATGACCCGCCATAACACATACTGAGAACATTGCTGATTTATGAAGTTCTGTCGATGGAATGGATGCCTTGCTGAGATTCCCGCATTCTGTTGAGTTTTCTAAGTTTGTATGTGTGCGTGCCTATCTGAGTGTTTGTCGGCATGAGTGTGTGTGTGACCCGCAAGGGTACTTGCTTGTTTGGCAGGCCCATTGGGCCGGTACTTACTTGTGGTCGTGGCATTGAGGGTTGCAGCAAGGGAAAACACTCAAGTGGCGGAGCCAGAGGTCCGCGACACTTAGAGCAGCGGAAAAACACTCAAGTAGCCGGTAGGCCGGTACCGCACCCTGTAGCAGTAGATGTGTCGGGTACTCAAGGCCGAGCAGAAGAAGAGAAAGTTGGCATTTTTAGAGGCCCAGTAGCGGTAGGCTAGGTCTAGGCCGGTACCAGTCCATCCAGCCTCAGTCTAGAGCCTGTACGGGCAATATCAGAGTTGAAATGATGTTTCCCTCCGAAAGGGAGGAGGTACCGGTTGCTTGGGAGGCTGAGCGGCCTGGAAGTCACCGCCCAGGAGGCAAGTAGGCCGCTATATCAAAAGGCCGAGGGAAGAGCCCGACCTCATTCTTCAGTGTGCAAGTTTGGCGGCACGCTGCTGGAGCGCTGGCATGAGGTATTGGGAGGAAGAAGCTGGGAGCTTCCTCCTTGGCTATGGTGGAGCTCTACCGGTAGGAGGAGGAGGGAGAAGAGGACCAAGGAGGAGAGTGGCGAGGTACATACCTGGCTATGGTGGACACCATCTTCATCACCTTGATCTTCATGACCTTGATAGGCGCTGCATCTGGAAGGCCCCAATTGGGGTAGTGCCGCACCAAGGAAGCTCAGGGCAGAGACAGGCATGGCGGGCTAATGAGCAGTGGCATAGCTGCTTTGCACTGTCCTTTGCACAGGAAGGCAGCGACATAGCTGCTTTGGGTTGTCCTTTGGACAGGAGGGTTGAGCCCTCAGTAGTTCGCCATAGCCTCGACCTACATGTGAGAGGAAGGAGAAGGGAGGTCATGGTTATGGTGGACCTCATGCTGTGCTTGCAGTAGAAGAGGGATTCAAACATTGATTCTGGTTCAGCCATTCAACATTATTATTGTTATTTCTTGTTTGAATAAGAGGGGAGGAGATAAGGAGGAGGAGATTGGTTGGCGAAGAAGAAGAGCATTATCTTTGGTCTATGTTGGAGTACATCATCTTCTTCTTCTTTCTTACTTCTTCTTCTACTTCTTTCCCTCTCTCTCCTCTCAAGTTCATTCATTTTTTTTTTGCAATTGGACGACATTGTACTTTCTGATGAATGTATACTTCGAAATTGGTCAGGATCGTAACAGTTGTACTGTTCTTCTGCCTATTCACGGATTGAGTCCAGATCCCTCAGCGGATCCTCTCTCGCTTTCTCTTCTCTGATCACGCGAGAGTCGATCAGGGGGTTTGTGTTGATCTTCGTAGGGTTCCCAGACAGTTTCCCGGTCGCTTTGTTCTGCCATCTGCTGTCTGCGGGAGGGAAAATGCTGGGTTTTTTCCCAGGTCTCTGGGAACACAGGGGGGTCGTCTGTCTTGACTTCCAACAGGGCAGTCATCGAACCACAGTGAGGCGCAAGGAATTCTGGCGTTGGCAGAATCCATTTGAGGATTCTGTTCGCTGGGTACTGCCGTTCTAGTCTTTCAACCACAAGGCCGTGGAAGCCTGGGTGAATGCCATTGAATTGCACCCAAAAGTGTTCTTTCATGAGGGTTTGTTTGTACGAAACTGAGAAGGTAGGATTTTGTCTTTGCGCTGTCTATTTCTTCCATTTTGTTATCAAGCATATGGAACCGTTGCAGTTCCTTGATTACATGTCAGCAGCACACTGAGCATGATGTTCCTTGTTGAAGATCACCATGACATTGTTGTGGCCCAGGTTTTGCAGAGAGAAAAGTTCCTCGACATCCTTGAGTTTCGTCTCCTTCTTAATTGTCTCTATGATCCACTTTCTTTTCTCCGCTGGCATGAGGTCTGCATCATTTCGAGCAAAATTGAATACGACCGCGTGTTGCTCGTGCAGGTCATCCAGTTCGGAGATTTTTCCCTCCGGGTATTTCCCTCCGTGTGATTGGTACTCCTTCAACCTTCGTTTTTTCTATCAGAAACTTGAGTGCTTCATTGTCAATAAGTTTCATTTGATCCCAGGTTGCGAGGAGTGTAGACAACATTTTGGGCAGCCCGTTTGGACGTGCCCGCTTCGCGGCCAGCGGTAGGAGAAGCCATTGTGCTGATCAAGTGTCTTACAGGGCTTCCGTGACTTTTTCCCTCTGAGGGGCGTCGGTTTAGAGTTAGGAAGAACTTGATCATTACTGAAATGATTGGAGGAACTACGTGGTGGGGTTTTGGAACCGGAGGTGGGTGGTGAAGCAGTGAGGGGGGAAATAAAGGAGGGGGGATCGTGGCGGGAAGCTGGTTAGTAGGGGAGACTACTTCGCTCAATAGGGTGGAGTGGGGTTGGTAAGCAGGGAGGTTGCTGGTTAAGTTAAGGGAGGGGGGGAGGGGGGGAGGGGGATGGTGGGGGATTACCTTGGGTGGAGATTAAGAGCGCGGAATCGGGAGGGAAGAGGGGGTGTGAAGCTCGATGATGTGAAGGAGATAGTTTAGCCCAAGATTAGAGATAGTCGCGCAGGTGAGAAGTGGGTATGTATGTGGTGGGCGGGCTTCGGGATACTGATATAAGAAGGGGGGGACTAGGAAAGGGGGATTGACACCCGGATTGTAGAAGTTAATGGGTGAGAGAGACGGGGTATGTGATGGGGGAGGGAACTTGGACTCGGGGAGAGAATAGAGTCAATAGACTCAGTGTTGTAAAAAAAAAAAAAACAAAAAAAAAAACAATGCAGGTGCGACAAGGAGGGTGGAGGGATCTGGGTGGTCGGTAGTCGTCGGTACACTTAAAGAACAAAAGAGGGGGAAAGTGCTGGATCGCAATGCCGGTATGAGGAGGAGGGTGGGGGGATCTGCGTGGTCGGTAGTCGTCGGTGCACTTGAACAACAAAAAAAGGGTGCGAGGGTGCCAGGGGGGAAGGGTTGAGGAAGTGAAATTAAGTCGGAGGGAGTACAGGGAATGGAAGTCTGACGAGATGTCCAGGATAGGCGGGGTGGATTTAGAGTGGGGATTTTTTTGGGGGGGAGGGGGGACTGCACTATCCTAGATAATCAGCGTATGATGAAAAGGGATGCGAGGAGAGAGAGTAAATTGAAAACACGGTAGAGTGTGAGAAAGCCAGGGGTGGATTGGTTGGACGAATCGGGCTTAAGCCAGGATGGGGGGGGGAGTGCAAGGGGGCGAAGATCCGATGAAATGGCGGGCAGAGTTGGGTGGGGCTAGATATGATGATAGATCGGGAGTAAGGGTTGGGAGTAGGGCGGAGGAGTGTTGTATCTGGGCGCAGAGGATCGACGAACAGATGTTTGGGCTGAAGGAGGCTGCTTGATCCGGGATCGGGAGAGTGTTGGGGGTAGAGATCTGATGAAGGGAACGGGGTAAACGGATTTAGGCACAATCATAAAAGATGGTAGATTGGGAGCAGGGGTTGGGGCCGGGGGGGCCTTAGCCGGAGGGTGGGGTGAAAAAGAGGGTGAGTATGGGTGGGGTCTGATTTGCCAGCGCTAGGGGTAGGGGGAGAATTCTTTGGTGAGAAGTCGGTGAGAAGGTGGAGGAACGTCCGTTCTATACGGTGGAAAAGACAGGAGGTGAGAGAGAGAGGGGAAAGGTGAGGTGAGGGAGAGATGAGATTTTCAGTTTAGCTCTCACTTCGTGTTGCTTCGTTGCCGAATCGCTGTCGCTTTGTTATTACTTCGTTGTCGTGTTGTTGTGTGTCGAGAGATTTCCTCAAAATAGCATTCTTCTTCGTCATGTGGTCTGCTCTTGAGATGTCGTGCAGAAGGCAATCTTTGAAAAGGACACTGCCACTCGATTGCCACTTGATTGCTCACTTGGCTGGATCCTCTTTGTAGCTGATGCTGGTGTTCCCTGGCCTGGGGTGAAGCACCCCTTGCTCATCGTGTCTTCTCCTCCCCTTGGCCAAGACCACAGCTAGGTACTGGAAAGATCCTTGTGCCGTTTATCTTCTTTACCCGTCTTGCCATGATGACCTAGACGCGCGCACGTGGGTGTTCTGTAGGAATGTCCGGCTATGGCTAGAGTGCTTGATTGGATGAGTCGACTTCTGTGTCGCTTTCTGAAATCAGGGTTGGCGCGAACACAGTCACGGCGAGAGCCCGCCGTTCGAACTCGTTGGCGCCCGCGCGGGGGCGGGGGGGCCAGTGTCGCGAGCACAAAATAGCGCCATTTTCAGCGCTTACCGAAGGCGCGAGCCTCTTATTCTGACTTCTATAATCTCTAAACTCTTCCTCATTCTTGATTCGTTGGAGCATCACAAAAAAGGGTACTCGAGTCTCTCTTGCGTCATACCACTCAAAAAGGTCCCAGGTTCCAATACCACCACCGTCAACCGGTCCTCTTCAGATATAAGATATCAGCCTATGACCCTTTGAATTTCTTCCAGATTGTATTGGCTGACTCTGCATCTCCCTTCTTATAGGTCAAGGACACTGTTAGGTCATCCATGAGCAAAAGCCCAAAAGCCTCAGCCATCCGTCAGCGCCAATTGACTGCAAAAAGCATAACTGAGTGTTCAGACACTATGTGATCATTCAAGCAGGAACAAGCTTTATGACAGAGCAGTCTATGACAGTGGACAGGAGGAGACCTAGGCAAGGAAAGATGAAGGCCATCAGCATTCACCCCACCATTACAACATGTCAGGGTTGCACGTCAAGGCTTATCAGCTGATGTAACATAACCAAGGCTGCGACGAGGCAGTGGCAGAGTAGCGAGGCCGGGGGAGAGAGAGGGAGAGAGGGAGAGCACACACACACACTCACTCAACTCGACACGGACTCAACTCGACGCAGACATGAAGAGGCAAAGTCGCAAAGTCGCAATCTTGGATTCCAAACACTCGCTGCAAGTCACACTGAAGCACAAGCACTGAGGCTGAAAACTGAATGCCCGTACTGGGCTTGAGCCTGGCCTTAAGTACCGGACTCAAGTTCAGTCCCGAGGGCAGAGGTGCAATTTGCCTCAGGGCTGAACTGAAAATCAAAGGTCTGAGTTTGGGCGCCAGAATGCCGGATGGCGCCAAGTGTCGAAGTCCGAAAGTGCCAAAGGAGGAATTTGAGAACGGACGCCAACTGCAGAGGGCGCCAACAGTCAGAACCGTAGAGAAGAAAAAAATAAAAACAAGAAAAAAAAATAAAAATCGTAGAGCTGGGCCAGTACCAGGAGTTAGAAAAGGATAGCAGCGAACAGGTAGAGCTGGACGGGGTGGATGCCGTGGGGGACCTCGCGCTCTCCCCACTTACGGGCAGTGGACCGGAGACCGTCCAGGAGGCTTTGGGTGGGGATACAGACAAGGAAGACCCGCCTACCTAGACACCCTTTCTATCAACTGGACCCCCCCTACCTAGGTGATCTTGACCGGTTATCTCCCTAACTTATCTCAGCTGCTTCCATGGAAAGCTACAAAAGAAGAGCGAACAAGGTTGGGGACCACATCGACTGGAAAAATCAAGGTTTGGTCCTTAGAAGCTGGAATGTCAATGGTCTAGGGAACATAATGGAAAGAGAAGAAAAATGGAACGACTTGGTGACTGGGTTATCGCTGGGAAATAGGAAAATAGTGGACATAGTGCTGCTTCCAGAAACCCACCTCACCTTTTCTACAGAACACAACATAATTCGCACTTTCATGGCAAGGAGGTTAGGCGGCCTAAAGGATGAAATTTGGTCTGCTGACCCTGAAACAAGCTCTAAGGGAACAACCATCCTGATTCCCAAATCCTCCCGTCTATATAAAGCAGGCTCAGTTCTAGATAAGAGAGCCGATCAAACGGAGGGGAGGTGGTGTGTGTTACACCTGAAATGGAAGGAAGAGGAATTCTTACTCTTCAACATTTATGCACCGAATTCGCCAACAGAGAGGAAAACCTAACCATACGACCTTCTCACGAATAGACTACTTTCTAGTATCAGAAACCATGATGGGGCCAGTTAAGAATGCCGAAGTGCTACCTTTGACTCCATATTCGGGACTGGATCACAAACCAATTGAACTGGTTATTTGCTTTGATCAAGCGGTTAAAAAGGGAGCCAGCTTCCACAAGCTCAATAATTCTCTCCTGTTGAGCCAGACCTTCCAAAGTGAGGTGTGTAACTGTTGGGAGGGACAGAGGTCTGCACACCTAAGCACTGATCATCGATGGGAATGGTTTCAAAAGAGTTATTCCAACCTCTCAAGCACCGTGGCCAAAGTCTATAGGAAGCTAGCGTCTATAAGGAAACAGAGGAAGCAATCACTAGAATTTACGTTGAAATTGGCAGAAACCAACCTGGTAAACAACCCCGCCTCACCTCTGTATGATGACATGTTCGACAAGTCACGAGAGGAATTGGCCATGTGGAAATGGTGGGACCTGAGAGGCCTTCAAATAAGAGCGAGAATGTGCGAATACGAACTCTGCAATTCTATGACAAAACACTTCTTTACCCGAATCAAGGCAAACTCGAGAGCTAGCACGATAGAAGGTCTGAGGTCCCACACAGCTCCGAAAACTGTGAGATCAGATAGCGAAGGTATGCTAGAGATAGCTAACAATTTCTACAAGGACCTCTACCACTCCAAGACCTAGATTCCGATACCCCCCAACATTAGAGAGGCAAGGCAGAAAATGCTACACTACCTAGAGCGAACAATATCAGTTGAACAGGCTGAAGCACTCGACAAACCAATCACACCGGAAGAACTACTTCGGGCTTTACAAACAACAAGTCCCATGGAATCGATGGATTAACAAAAGAGTTTTGGGAGAAATTTTGGCCCTTGCTAGGAGGTGACTTGCTAAACTTCTATAATGACAGCTGGTCCAAGGGAGGGCTGGGCAATCTTCTCAGCAGCAGCGTGGTCACGCTACTTTACAAAAAGGGTGAGAAAAACGACATCAGGAATTACAGACCCATATCGCTGCTAACTCTTCCATACAAAATCCTGGGTAAGACCCTGTCCAACCGGATTATCAAGATTACCAACAAATGCTTCCACATCGACCAAACAGGTTTCATCTCGGGTCGCTACATTCTAGACAATGTTATGACACGGAACGAGTTAGTAAGAAAAATCAGGGAAAGAAAAACAAACACCGCCATTCTCTTCTTTGATTTTGAAGAGGCATACGATCAAGTAAACTGGGACTTCATGGAAGCAAGTATGGAAAGAATGGGAGTTGGACCTAACTTCAGAAAGTGGGTCTGGATACTGTACAAAGATGCAGTAGGCTGTGTCCAAGTCAATGGACTACTGTCAGATTGCTACCCGATCTCCCGCTCGGTCCGTCAAGGGGACCCGTTGGCCCCATCAATCTTTCTATTCGTAATGGAGGCAATCGCATCCTTCCTCCGTAAGATCCATCAATTCAAAGACTAGCCAGCACCGACGTAGGATCAACCCACCAGATGGATTTTCCCGCAACTATCATGTTCGCAGACGATCTACCGGTCCTAATCAGAGTGTCTGATTCCTCATTCAGGACACTAGCTAAAGCAATGGAAGCGTTCAGACTAGCCTAAAAAATGAAGATCAACTGGGGAAAACACTCCAAGGCGACGAGGCGGCTGTGACATGGCAAACGTCGGACACACCCAACCGCTATCTGGGCATACTAATGACGAAGGAAGGACCGGCTCCCCAAATGGGCCCATCCATGCTGGCCAAACAGATCAATAAAATCGGAAGGTGGGGCAATGCCTTCACGTCCCTTATTGGTCGAGCGCTAGTCCTCAATACATCGGTCTTTTCAATGATGTTGTACATAGCCTCCATTTGGACAGTCCCGGACATTTCGGTTAAGGAGCTGAACCGAAGAGCTAGGCTTTATCTATGGACAGGAGACCCCAACAAGGACAAGGGCATATCTAAGATCGCCTGACACTATGTTACTAGAAGGCCACGAAACGGAGGCCTAGGAATTATTGACCCCGGAACAGAAACGAAAGCCCTGCAAGTCAAATGGATCATCAAACTGTTAATGAAGCCGGACAACGCCTGGAATAATCTGGTGCTCGATAGTATCAGATCCGTGGCCCCAGTTCCCTCCCCGAACAATATGTCAGGTCTGTTTTGGGTAATGAATAAAGAATGGGTGATAACCACAGGACGTAGGAATCGAACGAGGAATAACAAACTCGATGACTGTCGACCACCCACGCCTTACTGGCCGACACTACTCCGATCCTGGAGGAAAATATTTCCCAATAAGATAAACAGACCCAAATCCAAGGATGAAGTACTAAGGCAACCGCTCTTCGGGAATGAATGGATAACAAACGAGGCGGACAACCCAATCTTCTTAGAACAGAGGTGGTTGTCCTGGATCAAGAACGGTATCTGGAAAGTTGACCACTTATGGAAGGAGGATAGAAAGGGCTGGATAACGGAACAAGAAATTTGCTCCTGACTGAAAGGATGCCACAGACGAGGGACCAATCTCCAGTAAGATATCCTGGTAAAAGACGAATCGTGGATGATTCAAGACGTAACCCCCTCTAGAGCCTTTCAATTCTCCCATTTGCAGCAAGGCTCACACACTAGGGCCACTTTCCTCTCTTTCCCGATTTCCCTCACCAATACAGGTACGCCAACTATCTTGAACTGCGATGTAGAGTCGCCAGTCTTAGAATCCTTCCTGCTCCGGAAAGTAAGGGTCCTAGGGGCATGGCCAAAGTTAGTCTTCAGACCTGACACTACAATCCGTAGCTTGGAGTTCGATCCTGCAGAATGGGCGTGGACACCAAATAGGGCCAGCAACATTAAGACCAAAATTTCAATCCAGGATTACACAGTCAAACTTGGGCACAGACTATCTCTAAAGACCAAAAATCCAGACCCTATTATCAAAAACAGATGGCGGAACCTCGTCGGGCAGGAAGCAGACAAAATCACACGAATCCACTGGGAAAAATTCAAACGCATCAGACCAATCAAGATTAGAAGTTTGCAGTGGCTGATTGCGTACGCAGCCCTACCGGTGAACCAATGGCTACACGCTAGGCGGAAAGCCGCAGACCCCAACAGCTCGAAGTTATGTACAGTCTGGACCGAAGGCGCTGTAGAAGATATAGTTCACTGCCTAGTGCTTTGTAAAGAGGCTACTGAATACTGGGCGAGAGCTTCATCACTTTGGGACTCCCTCTTCACATCTCCCTTCCCCGAGCAACCCATTCAACTTCTCCTCTTGACTAACATCCCTGATCAGGCGCAAAAGCCAGAAAGGATCTGGTTCGAACTCATCAGGAAAGTGACCCTATGGGTCATATGGAAGGAGAGATGCAGCAGGACAATTGAGGGGCGGTCTAACCCACGGGAGAAGGTGTGGATAGAAACCAGAACATTGATACAAGCTGAGATCCTCTGCAGATGGCGGAAGACCAAACAAGCTTGGACAGAAGACGAAGAGCAGCGTAAGAAGGAGAGGCAGAGATTCTACAGGAATTGGCTGATAAATGGCAAGATTGCAGAATTGCGAGAGGACCGGGTATGCTGGAAGGAGTGGCACAATTCAGTACCAGAAAGAGGCTTTCACCAGCAGGCAACGTCTGAGGGCATAGTCGCATACTAGGCCTCAATCGAATGTAAGCGGCCCCTCAGGGGCCCAGGGGGTACGAACAAAGAGGAAACATGGGAGAGAGAAGGACAAGTTAGAGTAGGTGAAAATACGGGAGCATGAGCGCGGGTTACAAAGGAAGGCTTTATCGCAGGGGGCCGGAAGCAAATCAATGCCTGGCAATGTCCAAGATCGACTATTGGAGGTTGGGCGCACAGGCGAGGGGTTTAGGGTTTAGGGTTTTATCGTAGATCTGCCAAAGGGGCAGGGAGGTGTGTGGGGAGGAAACAGGTCAGCAAGGATATCGGATGAGCTCTTTCTAGGGACAATGGCGCTATCTGGCAGACCTGGACTCCAGGTCTGAGAGGAAAGAGAGGGATAGGGCAAGCTGACAGTCAATCCTCCACCGCGGTGGAGCAATCAATGCTGTTCAGGGATCCTTCGGCCTGACGGAAGGAAGCGTGTCTGAGTGTTCTTGATGTAATGTATATTTTGACTTGCCGGTGGAATAGGAACCGGACTGACGCTCCCCAGAATAGAAGGAGCCAGGACCATAAGGCCCTGTTTTGTTAAAAAAAATAAA
>BFEA01000346.1:1670901-1681039 GCA_003427395.1 Chara braunii | reverse complement strand
CAGACACAGAGAGAGAGAGAGAGAGAGAGAGAGAGAGAGAGAGAGAGAGAGAGAGAGAGAGAGAGAGAGAGAGAGAGAGAGAGAGAGAGAGATGCATACTAAACTTACCTGGGGTGTTGCTTTGCTGGAGAGACAACGCCGTACTGCTGAAGGCCGGCGAAGCTGGTTCTTGCGTAATCCTCCATAACGCCAGTCGATTTTGCGTAGAGGGGTTGACCTGTTAGTTGGCATGGTGATTGCAGAAGAGACATTGGCTTCATCATCCGTGGAGGGCTACCTTCGTTCCCCGAATACAACGTACGGTCATTGTAGCTGTATTTAGACTGAAAGATGCCTGAAATACAGCTAGCTATAATGGCTGTACGTTGTATTCGGGGGAAGAAGGTGGGCTGGTGACAGTGAGGTGGCAAGCAGTGAAGGAAGAAGCCTGGAGGTTGAAGGAGGAGGGGGGGGGGGGGGTAGAGCTGTGATGTTGTACACATTGGTTATTATTGGAAGCTTTCCTCCTCTCTGATTCTTCGCTTCCCTTGGGGTATATTCGAGTGTACTTGCTGCTTTGCATTGATGTCAATCATTTGTGAAGTTTGAGTACCTGCATGGTGTGGAAATTGGGACCTTCTCAAGAGTCGTTTCATTACAATTTGGTATTGCAATGGAACCTTCTTACCTCATTCGGCAATATCGAACTACCGTCTTCACCCGAATAGAAATGCCGGTAATTATCGCCGTATCTGGACTGAAAGTTGCCCCAAGTACAGTGATAATGACTGGGCGTTCTATTCGGGTGTGACGACGGTAGTCAACCGTAGTCATAGAAGAGCTGTATCTGTTGGGAGACAGATACGATAGTGGAGTACAAAGGGCGGTGGACGAGAAGAAGAGTGACCAGCACGCTGAGCTTGCGGTACAGGCAGACCGTGAGCTTGAGCGCTGGAGACACAGGTGGACGACACTGAGCGCTGGCGGTGATTCTTTCACCGTCTGATTGACTGGTTATTATTTTTTTTGGCGCTCTATTCTGACAGCATTCTGTTCACACTTTTTTTTCTTTGGTATATATTAGTTATCTGCATCGAGCCGGGAGGATGAGAGTAGTACGGATCTCGCACGCCTCCAAAGGCTCAGTGCAGGTTCCAGGAAGTTTCCACTTGGTATTCATTGGTTATCCACATCGAGATGGGAGGATAACACGTGTGAAGTGAAGTGAATGCTTGCCTCATGGTGTATGCTTCTGGAAATCGCGTTGTTGTTCTTTTCACGGTGTATCGGATCACATCATCACACATGCTGCCTGTGGTCGTTGAGGTCCTACTTCCGCTGTGTCTTTGTCGACTACTTTCGACTTCGTAAAGGTGCTGCATGGCTGTCGTGAGGCGTTGGGTTGTGGGCTGGGCTGGCTGTCACCACTTTCAGCATTCAAGAGCATTGCCAAGCAGCTTTAGTCCTAGAGAATGTATTAGTCAGTCGACTCTTTTTTTGTCTGTCCTCCTCCGTAGTTGGCTGGTGTCACTGAGATCATGGAACCTCTCTGGAAGGTTTGATTGAGCCTATACCGCAATTCTGTTTGTTTGTTTGTTTGTTTGTTTGTTTGTTTGTTTGTTTGTTTGTTTGTTTGTTTTGTTTTTTGTTTTTGTTTTCCCACGTTTTTTGACATTTGAGGTTGTGTACATTCAGACTTGTTGAAGCGAAAAAAAACGAAAAAAAAAAACAAGACTTGTTGAAGCGAGAGTGCACACACATTCAACAGAGGTGGCGGAACTTCGAAAGGTGCTTCGATTTTTTTTTTGCCGATTGTGTGGTTGGATACGGTCCGTCTGAGATTTGGGAATTAGACAGGGGACCGGGACACTAGAACCGGGACACTAGAATTGAAAATAACAATGTAGCTGAGGATTACATTTCACAGTATAGCCACAGCGTCGAAGATCAGAGAAGAAACCTTCTTACTACAGACATGAGGCTCAGGAGTGGTGGATCGGATTGCGGTCATTCATTCAAGCTGTTTGTCATTTACAAGAAAGTGCTCAAACACATAGTACTATATTAGCAAAGTGCTCAAGCACATATTAGCAAAGTGTTCAAACACATATTAGGTAAGTGCTCAAACACATATTAGGAAAGTGTTCAAACGCATATTAGGTAAGTGCTCAAACACAGATTAGGAAAGTGTTCAAACACATATTAGGTAAGTGCTCAAACACGTATTAGGAACGTGTATAAATAAACACACAGGAAAGGAAAGTGCTCAAACACATATTAGGAAAGTGTATAAATAAACACACAGGAAAGGAAAGTGCTCAAACACATATCAGGAAGAGCTCACCCTGACCCTAGGACATCATCTGAGAAGGGATAGGAGGAGGACACTGGGAGGGGCGGTCAGCACCCGAGGCAGAAGATGAAGAGGGAAGGGAAGGGCAGAGCTGGGACACGAAGGAAAAGAAGAGCGGCTAGAGTTTGTCGACATGCAAGTGTTTAGTGTCCGAAAGAAACAACAAAGCAGATGTTTCTTCATCCCTTTCCCTCCTTCCTCTGCTTTTTGTTTCTTCCAGCACTCAACACTCGCATCTCGACAAACTCTAGCGGCTCTTCTTTTTCTTCGTTTCCCAGCTCTCCCCTTCAACATTGACTGGTTACGGATCAAGAAACGTGTATATGATGAACATCGACTGGATACGGAAGGAGCATGCTGCATGCATAAAGAACAAACATGTATGATGAACATTTACTGGTTATGGAAGGAGCTTGCTGCATGCATAAAGAAGAAACATGTACGATGAACATCGACTTGTTTTACGGAAGGAGTTTGCTGCATAAAGAAGAAGAAGAAGCAAGGAGAAGAAAATTCCAGAAACGGAAGGCAAAGAAAAAGTTGAAAGATAGATTGGGGGAAAGCATGGACCAACGAAGCATACGGATGGCACCCTCGAGAAAGGAGCCAACGAAGCATACGGATGGCACCCTCGAGAAAGGAGCAACTGCGTATCTGTGGACAGGCAACCCTTGGAGAGACCGAAGCATATAGCCGAGGTGGCGTGGATCCACGTCATCCAGCCCAAAGGGAGAGGTGGGCTGGGACGCTGGACCCGATTTCCAGCAGGTGCTGCTCCCCACCGATAGATGGAGCCCGCGGGATTGCTAGTGGTGCCTGCTCGTATCAGCAGCCCTATCATCAACTCGGGCCGTTTGTTGTTCAGGTGCTGCTGCCCAGCGTTTTTTTTTTTTTTTTTTTTTTTTTTGTTCAGGGATAGGCCTAGTGCCACCCCACGGCACACGGCACTTTTTTTTCCTTTCTATTGGCCCTTCGGACACCCTGTCCTGTGCCTCCGAAATCTGAGCAGAGGCTCGATCGGTTTCTCAACTTGGCTGGGGCCATGTACTGGTGGTTAAGCCTGTATTTTAAGGTCTGATGATTCTCGACTGAACCCAACCATATTTGCAGTCTGTTCCGGTCCGGGAAGTCTTCGTGTAAGTAATGCCCACAGGCTGACAACAGCGCGCAATGGGAATCGGGAGGGTTTATGGCCTGCCCTTTCGAATGGCTGAGCTTTCGACCCATGTCCCAGTACTGTAATGACTGGGACCGGTATGAGACCGGTACTGTGTCGTCAGGTTTGTCCCTCTTGAGGTACCATTGGAACTGCAGTCCCAGTAGCAGTCATAGATAGCGGGTTCTGATGTCTGCGTGATCTACCCGCCAGCAGTGGTGGTACCCTTCTCCGGCCTGTTGTAGGGGCAGCGGTGTGCGATGGCTCCGATCTTACTCGCGGGGAGAAGCGCGCGCTGGGCCGTGAACAAGGAAGACTGCCATAATTTCAATGTGCCAGCCTGCCTGCAGCCGGTCTGATTCGCACTCGAGGGGATGGGAATGTTTTTTTCCTCTCGCCTGGGCAGCACTGGCGACCCGACTTGATGGCACCTACTACTGCTAACATCATGCAATAGGACATGTAGGTGGTATAGATGTAGGATGCCACCTGCTCTTATCAGCACCACTAACATTGGTGGGGGCATGCTTTTTTTTGTTTTTTTTTGGTTTTGTTGAAGGATGCCACCGGGATGGTTCACAGAGGGTTGTTGTCACTTTTTGTTGCTCTTAGTTTCCACTTGACGTCTTCTTGGCCGCCGGAGTCGTGTGTGTGTTTGGCACCTTTTTTTTCCTTCTTCTTTTTTGCTTTGTTTATAAAGGGCGATATTCCCTAAGGACTCAAAATGCCTGACCTGATTACAAACAGTTACATGCATGTACCGTTCATTCAGCCACATGTGCTGGGTCCTGTGCCGGACAGTTGTTTTTTGGGACTGGCCTGGGGCGTTTGACTGTCGAGATGTAAGTAAGTACCTTGTCTACCTGAAGACAGCAGTGCTCAGCTGCACACAGGGCACTTCCTTCAGAAAGGAAGTGCGAGCTTTTTCGATAGGCCAGTCGCTGTGCCTCCCCTCTGGTCCCCTTCCCCACAGACATCATCAGTCTCTGCTCACTGCCTCTCAGGAGGACCAACGGTGTATCTCTAGGTGGCGGGCGCCAAGCTTTTGCCAAGGAAGGTACATGAGGCCAATGGGGATTGAACCCAAGACCTGCTGAAAAGGCCACTTGCGTGCCTTACCAACTGAGCTAGACCGCTGATTTTTTTTTTCAGTTTTGGAGTCTTTGGACTATTGCGCAAATTTTGCGTGTCATCCTTGCTTGTGCAGGGGGCCATGCTTGACGGGTGCGCCTCAGGATGGACGAAGCCTTTCTTCTTGTTGCACGGCAGGCAGGTTTTTCGAAGCTTGTTCCGTTTTTCCCAGTCCTCAAGATTCCCAATCTGAAACCACCAGTTCCTTTCCCAGCTACTTTGTCGAGACGCGCCGGGGTAACGCGGGGGCCAAGCGGGGGAGGGCGGCAGTCGATAAATCGAATCGGCGGCCCGGTTTTCGTTTCGGGTTTTGCGAACCGCTTCCCGCATATATGGGAAAGGTACTGGTGGTTGAAGCTGTAAGGGTTGTGCTCCGCTGTCATAGTGCAGAGGAGTCTCCGGAGGAATCTCGGGCCCCACTGGATTCTGAATTTTCGGCCTCCCTGGATTCTGAGTTTTCGGTCCCGCTCGATTCTGAGTTTTTAGTTTTGTTTTTCTTTTTTCAAATAGATTCCACAATTTCAGGAAGGCAGGTATTGGTAGTTGAGCATGGTGGAGCACAGCGCACGCCTGAAAGTATGCACTGCACTCGCCTCTCCAGCCAAGAATTTGCTATGGTACCGGCTGGAGCAGACTGGTTGGAGGGCCATCTGATTCTGTTTTGCCTCGGGCATGACAGCTTGATCGCAGCGACATTGCAGCGACTCCTCCTTAATGGTCCCAAATTCAGTGGGCGGCGGAGCCCCCACTAAGTATTAAGGTTCTACCGCCGTTCTTAGTCCCACGGAAGGGAACCATGGCACCCCTCTTCAAGGCAGTGGAGCACAACACTAAGGGTGCGAGGGAGGGGTTCTCTCTCTCTCTCTCTCTCTCTCTCTCTCTCTCTCTCTCTCTCTCTCTCTCTCTCTCTCTCTCTCTCTCTCTCTCTCTCTCTCTCTCTCTCCAGCAAGAGACACGCCACCCACTGTGCTGGGCCACATGTCGAGCCATGCTATCGGATTGGATAAGCGATGGCGCACTGTTCCGATGTTTTTTTTTTCTTCTTCTTCTTTGAAGCAATAGAAAGTTTTTCCAAGTTATGAAAAAAAACACATTCTTATCAACACATGTCAGCACGGCCGGGCCCGTCACAAGTCTTCCCAACAAGCAAAGTACCTTGGGCGAGTACATTCATTGCCCAGCTTCAGCTTATGACACAATTCAATATGTAAACACACATGGGTCAAGCGTTCCATTCGAAAATGTTTCAAGCAGTCAACACACATGGGGTTCATGTTCCAAGTGGAAGATTCTGAATTAGCATATTGCCATATTCAGATTTGATCTTACAAAAAAAAAAAAAAAAAAAAAAAAAAAAAAAAAAAAAAAAAAAAGGGGAAAAAAAAAAAAAAAAAAAAAAAAATCAAAAAACGAAAAGGGAAAAAAGAAGGGGTTAATCCTTCCTTAACTGGGTCGGAGCGCTGATGATCTGATCCACTCGGAAAAGATGTAAACACAGTGGGGTTAGGGGAGCTTAGGGCCAGATCACACTGGCAAAGAGGATTGGAATAAGTGTGAGAATCTGGACGTCTTCCACACACAGATGCGGAAAAGTAGGTGAACCACAATTTTTGCACGTTGTCCTCAAACATGTCCACATTCCGACACTCGCTACAATCCTCTTTGCCAGTGGGATCTCGCCCTTCATCCTTCCTTACGGGGAGACATTCAATGCCCCTTGCCAGTGCTATATCCGTGTTGAATAGGGAAAAGCTGGCTCCAAGGGAGCAGTGGCCGAGGCTCTTCCAGCCCTAATGGGAAGAGGCGTGTGTTCGCGTTGTATTCAATCTCATAACTCGAGCCTTGGGCACTGGCCAGTTTTTGAAAAAAAAAAACAAAAAAAAAACAAGGATGTAAACTCAGTCGAGGGCTTTTCTCGTTTTGCAGGGAACTCTGCTCTGTTGTGGTATTTTTACACCAGCCTCTTATTATTACTACCCTGGTGTGTCCACTTTTTTTTTCGGCTTCTTTGAATATAAGCCCAGGTTGTCGTAGAGGCCGAATTCCGGACATGCTATGGTTGCAATCATCAGTCAGCAATTGATAATCCTGACAATTATTATCTTTGTGAGGCTACCTCCTCCCAACCCGTCCTCTCATCAATGCTCCCAGCGCGCCCCCTCTCTCTCTCCACTGTCCTGCCTCAGTGCGATTCTCTCAGAGGGTGATTTCCTCCTTTCATCTGGGAGGAGGACTTGGACCGAATAGTAGGTACTATACGCACCAAGTCTACGTGTGTGTCCACTTCCAACCGGGGCACCTAGTCTAGGTGTGTGTCCACAGGCGTCGAGTACTACCTGCGGCTGGAAAACGCGACCAGCAATGCACCCCTGGTTGGAAATCAACTGCTCGGCCGCAGTATTTCATGACCGACCACCATTACGAATTTACGATCTTTCCCTTTTTTCTGCGGTCTCAACCTGGATTGCCCCGTCTGCCAAATGCATCTTTCTGTAAATGTCGTCTGGGTTCTGACAGACCCAGCTCTGCTGGTATTCCCGGCAGGGCATTATTTTTTGGGCGCCCAATTTCCGGGTTTCCATGCCATCATCAGATGGAAGAGGAGCTCCCGAACTGCCACTTGTGACCCGGACACCCATTCATCCTGGCGCTCGCGAACCCCACCCATACCCAGCAGCACTCCTGTGGTATCCCAGCCACCCTCGCTGGGAAAACATTTGTTCTCATCAGTGGAGTTAGCTTCTTCGCTGGAGCTGTTTGATTGGGGCCAGCTGGCGTCCTGCTTGTCGATCTCGGAAAGTCTGAGTGAGATATGTACGATCCCGGTGCACTGTTTTCACTATGAGTGAGATTCGTACGATACCGTTGCAGTGTTTTCACTCTTCCCACTTGATGATGGGGAGGGAGGGGTTGTGCCTCCAGATGTGTACCAGGCGGGAGAGGCAACTGTCATTCCCGAGGGCTCTCCGTCGTCGGCTGTCTTGGGGAACCTCAGCTGCCTGGCCTTCCTCCCCTTGGGAATGGCCATGTCGTAATCCGATAGCCATTGTAGGGCATTCACCTAAGGGGTAATCTCAGACACCATAGGTCCATAGCAGCCCTGATCTGTTCCCCAGGGCCAGCGGGCACCATTGGGCATTGGCCCCAACGAGGATTTTAGGGGTCCGTTTGTTGAACATAGACGGCCTTAGATGAGGTGTGCACGGGTTCAATKTCSTTMCCCCCCCCCCCCCCCCCTCTCTCTTCTTGTCTCGTAGACTGTGTCTGCGACCCCCCTAGGCTGAACTTGAACCGCTCGTCACCCAACGCTATGCGGTTATTCTTCCTTGGACCACCTGTCCCAGGTGCCCGAATTTCTCCGGAAGAAAATTTCCAAATGGAGTACGTATCAGTCCGCACCACTAACACTAGTGGGGGAAGTTGTAAAAAAAAAAAAAAAAAAAAAAAAGAAGTCCAGCCACAGGCAGGGTGGTGGTACATCAGAAGTGTGGCCTCTGCGTATGTGGCCGCACGCACGCTTTGGAGTTCTGCTCTTGAGACTGGTGGTGGGTCCAACCGCCAGTGCATTTCCCAGCCATTTTTTCAAAGTCGCGGTTTGCATGCCGTCGCAACTTTCGGAGCGTGGCCTCCGGGGGAAAATGGCTGGCGACGCCAGCCCAAAGGAGGCGGCCCGCGCCAGCTGGTTTTGTTTTCTGGGCGCGCAGGGCCTTTCCAGCCCCGGAGAAAGGTGCCTCGGAAATACACGTGTGGTTTATACCACCAGTACCTTTCCCCGCTTGAAAAGGATTACCATGGCGGGTTACCTGGAAGCTCAGCGGGGAATTGAAATGGCTGGCGCCGCCAACCGGATACATCCGCACCGGTGCGTTTTTCTTTGGCGTGCAGGCCCAATTTAGGTCCACGGCCAAGATATGGGGAAGGTACTGGTGGTTTAAACCACCAGTACACGACCCCAGTCTTGCTGAAAAGAAAACTTGTGGCCTACAAAATTTTCGGAGGCCCAGCGCTGTAGATAAATCCAATCGCCGGTCGGTCGGCGGCCTTCGAAAAGGGCCTGCGGCCGATAGCTGGATGTACTGGTGGTTTAAGGAGGAGGTCATGCCAAGCGCCGTGAAACGGTTTTCACCTTTTTGGCAGCGGATGCAGTTCCAGGGCTCGATCCCTAGACCCCACCCCGACCCGTGTACAGTATTGATTGCGCTGTGTGTGTTTGAACCCGCGACCTGTGTCTTGAAAGTCGCCTGTCTGCGCGTTGTAGGTAGCGTGGTCAGCGGGTCTCGAGCAGTAGGTCTGTAGGTTAGAAGTCTTAGCAGTGGTAGAGGTTGTAGCTGCTACAGTACCGAAGGGTCAAGTCCACAGCCCTCCGGAAGGTCCGGAAGTGACCCTTCGTGCAGTCGTAGGCTAAGGTCTGTAGGCAAGTGGGCAAGTGGTTGGTCCAACCTCTCCTACTCAGCGGTTCCCAGTCCCAGTCGCACTTTGTTCAGTCAGCAAGTACCATGTGGGACTGTGTGCACCCTGGGCCCGGTGGAAAGGAGCAGACCAGCAACCATCCGAAGTATAAATCAAGAGGCAGCGTCCGCCGTCCAGTCATTCATTCATTCTGCCTGTGAGCCGTGCAGAAGCGCTGCCTGAGCGCCTTGTGCAAGGAGGTCTGCAGTTGCCCGAAGGAGAAGTGGGCTGCGAGGGAGACGAAGCGGCCATAGCCGCTAGTAGCTAGGAAGTAGAAGGCGGCCATAGCTGCCGCAGGTTAGAGATAGGTGGTAACGTGCATATGTGAGTGTGTTGTGTGAAGTGTGTGAGTGTGTGTGGGACATCCAGGGAGATCCAGAGTAGCGTGCGAGTGAACAGTCGCTGGGAACACAGTACCGGCTGAGAAGTCTGTAGGCACATAGGCGCCATAGCCATCGGAAGCAAGTTTGAAGCTGAACTGTGTTCTTGGCCTCGATATCTCTGAACTTTGTGTGGGCGCCTGCCCGGGCTGCCCCCAGTGTGATTGCCATCTGTTTTCATGCATGCTGAGTAAGGAAGACGACGAGTCTGGGTGTGGCCGGTAGCAACAGACTGTTATCTCTTTCTAACACAGTCGATGCTACCTGATCCAGTGGCCAAGTTGTAGCCTTGTTCCACTGGCACCTCATAATGACCCGGTTAACAACCAGCACTCTCCTCACTAATAATGAATAATGAAGTAGGTTTGCTGCTTCACAGGTATGTTTATTATTATTATTATTATTCCACATGGAAAGTTTATGTTTATTATTATTATTATTATTCCACATGGAAAGTTTTTGAAGGGCAGATAGGGCTTGTGTTTTTCGGATGATGGCCAGATTCAGTGCAAATGTTGTATCGTAGTTCGAGTACGCCTTCAGCCGCTTGCCAAGTGGTAGGAGTGGCCACCCTTCCCCATTTTACCTCCAGGTGCACTTTTTCTTTTTCCTTCCTTTTTTTTTAATTATTAAACCACCAGTACTTCTGGTGGTTTAAGCTGTCTTCTCCAGCAGGTGCACTTTCCCTCT
>BFEA01000346.1:1640176-1655117 GCA_003427395.1 Chara braunii | reverse complement strand
CACACACACACACACACACACACACACACACACACACACACACACACGCACACACACACACACGCACACACGCGCACACACACACACACACACACAGCGGCAGACACATACAAAATAAAGTGTGGCTGTCTTTCTATGGCCCCCGTCCTGACCTCGTCGCCATCTTGTATAACTAACATTTCGTTATTAAAAACATTTGGCTGTTAAAATTTTGAGAGTTTTTTTGAGGGTTTTGAACATTCATACTGGGCATTGGCAATGTTAATTCAGGGTCTAATTAACCCAAACCTTCAAACAAATGTTGTATGCACTACGGGATTACGTGACCCTTCCAGATATTCTAGGTTTTGTTAACCTTGATGAAATGGCAGTCTGTGTGTGTGTGTGTGTGTGTGTGTGAAGGGCGTATATGTATATGTATGTGTGTGAACCGGTGTCTGCGATTTGTTTTTTTTTTTCCTTGGGTCTTTCTTTGGTGTTTAAGCATGTGTTTCCACATGCTTGGTTAGCTATTTTTGGGCCCGGGACATTCTTAAAAAAAAATTGTATGCCAAGCAGTTATTGTTCATCCAACACCACTTCTGGGTCAAACAACCTAGAACAGCCAGTGCATGTAATCATCAATGGAAAGCAAAGAAAAGTAACTGACTATTGGGATGGTGGTTCAAATCACCAGTACGCTGTCGAGCTACCCCGCCGCAAAAATAACAGTTTGGCCTACCGAACCAAAAAGGCTGCTGGTGTAGGATGACCCTTATATTTGACAGTCTTAGACTTTTGAGGGCTAGGCAAACTAGCACGTCACAACAAAGAGGCTTGGAGGTATCATGAACCTGGCCACATAGCAAGTATACGGACATAGTAAGTGTCATTTCAAGTCAGGAGGGTTATAGTGGAAAGAGGAAGTAGCGGCAATAATCCAATAAGATAAACGAAATGGCATGATTGTTGCGTGCAATGCAATTGGGCAACTTCTATAGTCAATTGCATACTCTGTATTCCAACAACCTATACAGTTAGAGTAACAGCATCTAAGGACATCTCATAATGATCATTAATGCAACTTCACCTTCTTAGCGGGTGTGTTTTGAAATAAGTGCGTAACGATTTAACATCTGTAATGCACGATTTTTGCACCCATTCAATTTTTTGGGACTATGAAGGATGGGTATCATAATTTTCAATGTCTGCTCTTGTTCTAAATCATCGTTTGTTTCACCTCATTCTCAAAGATTTGATTGTTTCTATACATTAAATGCTTCTTTTTCTTGCGTTTGTTTTTTAGTCGGTTTTGTTTTTCTGCACCTTACCAGGAGAGCAAAATTTTTAATCTGTTTAAATTGACACATTGACTTGCATGCAAATGTAATCGAGTCACTGCAATCTTTATTCAAATGGTTAATCTAAAAATTTTTGATTGCTTTCTATCTCCAGCATCATGAATTAACGTGTTTGTGTGTGCAACTTTCGCCTGATTCATATTCCTTCTTCTTGTCGCTTTCTATTTATGTTGATTTGGTACTTTCTGTGTTTTTCAGCGTACCTGCTTTTCTGTGTATTTTGTAACTTTCACTCTCCCCGTCCTTTTTTATCTTTCCCTTTTACGCAGTCATAGTGGTTATAGATCAAATACCTAAAAAAAATTGTCATTCACAATGATATGATCATGAATTATTGCTTATAATTCGCTTGTGATACTTTAATTTACAAAGCATATAATAAGTATATAGAACTGACTAACTTCAAGCCATGAAGTTTTGATTTGCATTGATTATCCACAAGTAGTCCTTCCGATTTTTTTTCTCAATTGTCTGGTAGCAATCTCATCAAACCAATGAAAGTGTTGCTAAAGTATTAATTTTCTAATATTGCACTATGGTGTGAACAACCAATACTTCGTGTTTGATTTAACGTCATACAAGAGAATTGCAAATACATAAAAAAAAAGTTTCACTAGAGGTACATGTGTCTTTTTCATACTAAACACGTGCGAACACAATATAGAAGATATATGGTTAAACTTCATTTGATTTTGAATAACGAAAAAGGTTGAAAGATGATTCTCCAACTTTCTTCGCGCCAACCGGAATACAAAGATGTAAGTTCGGCACGTTGAAGTTGGTTACCACAAAACAAGGTTCTTAGAAGTAGTTAAAACCTAGAGTCGATACGACCTATTAATGGAGTCATGAGCAACGTCCAGAGCTTATGTGAACGAATGCGCAACACTTTCTGCGGCCTCTTTCTGACAATGCACCAAAAAATATGTCGTGCACCACTAAGTGTGTCCTCTTACGAATGACGCATCATAACGAAATAGTTGTTTCACCAATTAAAGATTGAACTTAGGAAAATTAATCAAAGAGTTAAAGATGTTTCTAATACCTACAACAGCTCCAGCTAATGCAAGTGTGTCATGATCACCTGAATTGATTTTGCACCTTCTAACACAACTATCTTCTTAGTACTTTTCATTATGTTGCTTTGCATCAAATATGATTTCAATAATTATTGGGCAGAAACTCCTTTGTGGAATTTTTTTTTTTTTTAATATCCTTATTTTATAGATAAAGTCTCACAACCAACGTCGTCGGCTTCCAATTTAACCAATCAAAGCCTAGTCAATATCCGTTTTTTAAAATAGTTCACCACTACTTGTATCAGTGTAGGGAAAAGTGAAAACGTAGCTTTACCGCATATTTTGGGAGTAAGGCAAAGTGGCTGCAGCCACCATTTCGTTTCAGCCTCTAAAATTTGCGGGGATCCAACCCACGCTAGTTATAGGGGTAGTGATGGTTTAAAGCAAAGTTAAGTGTCTTAATAGTATATGAGGAATACGACCTTGCAAGGTTTACTTAAAAAATCAAATTTAGTGAATGTTGCATGTTTATTTATCATTATAGCAAAAATAAAGCGCGCATTACATTGTTATTAACAATATTGTAAGAAATAGGTTATCATCGTACTTAACTTTAGGGTACCGTCCAGGCCGCCTAGGTCACCCTATTTTCCCGGACGGACCGCACGTGCAAAGACTAAGGAAGGTTCCCGACAAAAGAAAAAAACAAAAAATTTAAAAAAATCCGAAAAAAACACTATGTTATGTAGAAAACTAAAGTAAACAATTTTTGCCGCACATCAAATTTTTATACCAAATCGAAAATAAATTTTTAAACTAGGCTACCAGAGTGGCCCGGGTCCACTTGCCCGACCAGGCAAAAAATAAATATATATATTTTTTTAAATAAAATTTTATTTTTATTTATTTATTTATTTTTTAATACAAAATTTCGATGTGACCCTGAGGCAAAAGTTGTTTAGTTTATTTTTCTGCAAAACATCGTTTTTTATAGTTTTTTTTTTTTTTTTTTTTTTTTTTGGGACCTTCTCTGGTAGCCTAGATGTTTTTATTTCTGTTTGGCCCGACCGAGGAAGTGGACCCAGACCACTCTGGTAGCTTAGAGTTAATAATTTTTTTTTTTTTTGTTTTATTAATATTAAAATTTGAGTTTCTTAATTATTTATCATTACATAATTTACATAAAACAACATAAATATTTTACAAAACTACATGAAGTTATTAACCATTAGATTATTATAAAGCAAATAAGCAATGGTTGAACGCCCATCTCAAAAACGCATAAAAGTTGATATTCAAGTTAGTTAGGGTCGGTTTTTCTATGGATTTGGCAACCGTTTGTTATTGGTAGAGGTAGTCCCGTAATTTTATTGCGTTAACTTTGAAAAATTGTCACGCTTAAAAAAACGAACAAATAAAAATAAAATTTGAAGGTCATATAAATTAGGTATTTAATCACTTAAGAAAAAATATAAAAAAAATGAATGTGAATTAAACCAGCACAGTGGTTTGGTGTTTTTTTCATGGTAACACAATATTTGACGTTTTTTATCACTCAAACTGTAGTCCACACTATGCTACAGATACCCCTTACAAACTTTTGTTACCGGTTCTCCCCGATTCTCGACGACGGGGCGAAAAGCAATTTGTCAGGTACCCCTTACAAACTGTAGTCCACACTATGCTACAGATACCCCTTACAAACTTTTGTTATCAATTTGTTACAGATAGCCCTTACAAACTTTTGTTACCGGTTCATCGTCAACCTACTCAACAAGCCTAACCATCACATGTTACATACCAATGTTTGTTCGGATAAATAAATAAGCAACATTGTTTTTTCATATACTAAGCTCTCGACCTTTGTAGCATGGTGAATGTATTTACGCACCTCCATGTTCGCGCGTTTATGCGAATGGCTCGAGAACATGTTTGGGCGAATATATTTTCCTTTTCATATAGAAAAAAAAAAAAAAATAGGCTTTTTATTTCTGACTTGCGTTTGGCTAATAATTTGAATATGAATTCAAGACAAAAGATGTTTGTGTTGTTGTTCTACATAAGATATTTATTTTTCTGATTTTTTGAATTTATATTTTTATATTTGTTCATGTTTGCTTTCAGAGGGTTTTGGGCGCTCTTTCCTGTTCGCCTTCGAATGTGGACACGATGCTGCGCAATTCTCCACCAAAGATACATTTGAACAAATGAATACAGAAATAGTAATCTTATTAACATAATTTTTGAAATTTAGAGAAAAACACAAACTCCTAGATTGTTGCTCTAGGTTGTGAAACTTATCTATTAGTTTTAATAAAAGTAGTAACCAATGTTACTATTTGCTTTATTTTTCTCATCATTAAAATTTATAAGACTAGTAATCAATACTTCTGTTTCGGCCGTCATTATATGTTTTAATTCACTACGCATGCTTTGTGACGTTTACTAACTTCATCTTGTTACTTTTTTTTTTTTTTTTAGAATATCGCACGCTTTAGCGAGAGCGCTAGGAATTTTGTTCGACAGTTGGGAACTCTGAAAATTACGGGCGCATTTTTCGATGACGTGTTTTTTCTTGCAAGTGGATGTTTTGACACTTACCTTTGAAAGCTCTGTGAGTTTTCAGTAGGAAATTGAATAGACATAGAATTTTCACACGGACACGTCAATTCATTATATATGAAGATTTCATAAAAATAGTGCTTTCGGGGCAAAATGGTTGGGTAATCCCAAATAATAAAAATGTGCGTTCAAAGTTTCTTCTTAGTTGGCTCGTAATGGAATCGATATTGAAAAAATGTGTCTCGGACCTTCGTAAAAGTAATGTAACTTATGTTTTATTTTGAAAAGAAAACTAAAGTAAGTTAAAAATATTACTTGTAAATATTAGATTAAAAGTTGCTTTGCAAAAACATTAACCATTTTTTTCATACTTTTGATGAACTACAAAAATATATATAATATTTTTATGAAACAATTTTGGATGCATATTCGAGTTTTGTATTACAATGACATAGTAGTTCTTATTAAGTTTTCATACATGAAGAGGCTGAACTACTCACAAAGTTACCAATGACATAGTAATTATGAAATTTAAATCTTTTGTGAGCAAATACACGGTTCACTACGAATAATTTTCATATTTCGATAGAGTCTAAGATTATTTGCTATTTTATAAAAAGTCTGCAAGATGAAAAGATATTTTACGACCATGTCAGATCACGTAGATAAGTCAGTGATCTGTTGAAATTTTTTTAATATTTGAAAAACTTTGATACATTGGTATTTGATCAAGTACGATGACAAGGTCATTTAAATAAGTTGCATATTTTTAAACAATTCTCACATGTTAAACAAAGCCGAATGCAATGACTCATTAATTTTTGGTTTGATATACTGAAAAATAAGTTATTTGCACTGGTTGATCGATGGTGGTAATGGGTTAGAGGTATTGGTGAGAGCAAGGGGAAGTTGATTGATATGCTTAGAGGATGAGTTATTATTTTATAAACGTTAAGTTTATTTGTCTCTATTGGCCTTCTGTCTTTTCTTCAAGATTTGTTTTTGTGTGCTGAAGCTTTGGGCATACCATCTTTTAGTTATATGCGAAGAAACCAAATAACTAAAATATCAGTTTTGACTTCGAAGTTAAACTTCTTGTTTAAGAAAAGGGTGTTTATATGTCATGTTGTCTATTACAAACCTTGTGATTTGTTTATACATGTGCAAACATAAATTAAGCAATACAAAGGTTTAATAAAAACCAAGCTTCATCTACGCTCATAACGAAACATAGGGCGTAAATGATTGTAAGAAACAAAAAAACCTAACTAATATACATCCATTATATTTAGGTGTTGTATTAAGCAGAAAATGTTAATTATCCTTCACTCACGTACCCATTGCCTAATTTTTTCGAGTAGGTTTATGATTCTTATTCATTGCCTCAATAACTGCATTACCAATCGGGCCACCAGAGACACCTTGGTTGTCTTGGTGGCCTAGTTGGGCAAGGGGCAGAGAAGGTCCTTGCAAAAAAAATCAAAATAAATAACATTAAAAAAATGCAGAAACATAAATAGAACAAATATTTTTTCAGGGTCACATCAAAATTGTTTGTCAAATTAATAATATTGTATATTCTAGGCAACCAGCCGGACGCCCGGGTCACCCTACTTTCCAAGACGGCCCGAAAGTGCAAGGAACGAGGAAGGTCGTAGCAAAAAAAAACCAAAAAATCCAAAAACAAACTATGTTATGCGAAAAAATAAATTGAACAACTTTTGGCTCAAAGTGACATCAAAATTATTTTAGCAAATTAAAATATATATATATATATATATATATATATATATATATATATATATATATATATATATATTTTCGGTCGAGCAAGTGGCATCTTGCCACTCTAGTAGCCCTAGTATATATATATGAAATAAAATACATATATATATGTATATATATTTTTTTATATATATGTATACATGGTAACCGACTTCGGGACGGGCCGAACGCCCGAACGTATCGGACCCTTTGGCCGTTCGGACCGAACGCAGATAAAAAAAAAAAAAAAAAAAAAAAAAAGGATATGTTATGAAGAAAAATAAATTAATCAAGATTTGCTGGAGCATTACATCCAAATTCCTTACCAAATTAAAAAAAAAAAAAAATACAAAAAATAAATATTAATAATAAAAAGAACAAAAAATAAAAAGGAATTAAATTTAGCGAGTTCGCGAGCACATTTTCTACACCGCCATCTTTGGAGATTTTTCATTTTTTGTGAAGCATAGATAAATGCCCTGAAAATTTACAGATGTGTAATTCACATAATGCAAAACCCACTAAAAAAATTTCAAAAATAATAAAATTGTTTAGACCTTGAACTAAAGTGGAAAAAAAAAAGTAAAAAGTGAAACAAACGTGGGCGAGCACGTTTTGAGACCGCCATATTTGGCGATTTGTAATTCTTATTAGGCTGCACCTAATGACCTGAAAATTTATGGGCACGTACCTCATGTCAAAGATAACTCACGAAAAACAAATCAGAAAAATAAAGTTATTTTTAGGCCCCGAAATAATTTTTGGCGGGGGCCGAACGCCGTCAAGTTCGGACCCAGTACGGGACCCCGAACGCCCGTACGTACGGAGGTCCTTGGGCAGACCTCCGTACGTACGGGTTGGTAACCCTGTATGTTTATATATAAGCTAAAAGAGTGGTTCGGGACCACTTACCCGGCCGGCTAAAAAAAATAAAAATAAAGTAATTTTTTTTTAATGTTAGTTTTATTTTAAATTTTGGTAAAAATTTGCGATGTTACCCTCAGACGAAAGTTGTTCAATTTATTTTTCTACGTAACTTTTTTTTTTTCGTATTTTTTATAGGTAACCATCTGAGTCGCCCGGTTTTCCCTAATGACTCGGCTGTGAAAGGATCAAGAAAGATCCCAACCATGGTTACCAGGCTGAACGTTCCGGGGCCCCCACGCTGACCCCCGAACGTTCGGGCGGTCCCGTTTGAGGTCAAAACCTGAACGGGTTTGGAGCCTACCAAAAATTATTTCGGAGCTAAAAACTTACTGTGTTTTGTTAAAATATTTTTTGGGAGTTTTGTACGATATGCGGTACATGCATTTAAATTTTTAAGGCATTTTGCCAAGGCAAACAAAAATGAAAAATCGCCAAACCCTCAAGGCTAAAGGGTGGCAATCCTGAGTGGTAGACACTGAGGTAGGAGTGAGCTGGGAGAAATTACGAAACATGTACTTGGGAGGGAGTCCTATAGGATTAGGGGACCTCTACCACATAGCCGGGTGTCCAAGGTGACTCTCATATGTTTGTAATCCACCCTCTACAACAACCTGGGCTTATAAAAAAAATAATAAAAAACAAATGGTGGTGTCAAAACGTGCTCGACCACTAAGGTTTGTTTTTTCATTTTTCATTTTTTGTTTTGATTTTATTTTGGTGCCTCAATTATTTTATTATCTTTTAGAACTCCTTTTAGGAGCTTTGTATTATGTGAAATACACATCTGTAAATTTTCAGCGCATTTGGCTATCAAAAAAAAAATGATAAATCTCCAAAGATGATAATGTCAAAAACGTGCTTCCCCACTCACTATTTTTTTTTTTTTCTTCCTTTTATTTATTTATTGTATTTTATTTTTATTTCATATTTGGTGAGGAATTTGGATGTGACTATGAGGCAAATATTTTTCGTTTTATGTTTCTGCATAACATATATTTGTTTTCGGATTTTTTAGAAAATTTTAAATTATTATTATTATTATTATTTTTAGGTCCGCGTTCGGCCTAAACGGTCGAATGCATCCCCAAGGGAGGCCGAACTTTCGGCAGGTTGAGTTCGGGAGTTTAGCCGGACCTGAACATCGGCAACCCTAGTCCCATTAAAAAAAAAAATATGAAGGAAACTATGTTATGCAGAAAAATAAACTAAATAACTTTTATGTTAGGGTCATATGAAATGTTTTTACCAAATCCCCGGATAGTTGAGTAGACGGGGGGTCACCCGGCAAAACCAAACAGGTCAAAGAAAAAGCAAGGATCCCCCGCCTCCCTAAAAAAAAACTTTAAGTCTTGACTATACTTGGCATAAACAGTTACAATCCCATCCTAACTTTCGTTTTAATGATGGGTTATCCATGGAGGGTTGAGGGTTATAAACAGTGATTAAAGAGCTTAAAAGAGTATATTTGGACTCATGACTTTTTATTTATTTTTATTTTGAAATAAACAAGAAATTTCGATGTGGCCTTCAATCGAAAATCGTTCGTATTGCAATTTTACACAACATGGTTTTTTTCTCAGGGTTTTTTTACTTCTGTTTTTATAAATATATTATGCGTTAGGATCGACAGGGACCTTGCCCGGTGCAAGCAGCCCGGAAGGGTTCTCGGGCGACCTTCCCCCAGTCGGGCCGCACAGGGACCAACACACACACACACATGTATATATATATACTAGGCGACCAATCGGGCCGCCTAGGTGACCTTGTTTGCCTGGGCGACTCAGCTATGCAAAGGTCAAAGAAGGTCCCCCCCTTTGAAGAAAAAAAAAATCAAAAAATTATAATAAAAAAACACTGTTCTGCTGAAACATAAACCGAACAACTTCTGCCTCAATGTTACATCGAAATTCTTCACCGAATCAAAAAAAAAAAAAAAAAAAAGTCTCTGTTTTCTTTTTTCTCTTTTGTTTTGCCCGATCGGGCAACTGGTCTCGGGCACCTAGTATAGATATATAAATATATAATTTTTTGGCCCCACTCGGCAAGTGGTTGGGGCCACTTTGGTAGCTCGAATTTTTTTTTTTTTTTTTTTTTTTAAGGACGTTCCTTAGTCCTTGCACGATTGGGCTGCCTGGACAAATAAGGTGACTCATTTGGCCTCGTTGGTAGCCCATACATATATACACGGGCTCAGCCTCTTCATTAATTGTGAAACTCTGATGAAAGAGTTTGTCACAAGCCCTTGTTTGTTGTCTTCTTCTCCCTATTGTTTACTGACTCAAATTGGTTAAATGAAAGTCAACTTTTAAGACTTCCATTACTCAAAAATTAATTGAATATAAAACGGGTAAAACCTATTTATAATCTAACGCGGTAAACACTCCGCCTAAGGAGTATGGTCGCAAGGCTGAAACTCAAAGGAATTAACGGCGGTTTGCACAAGTGGTGGAGCATGTAGTTTAATTCAATACAACGCATTAAATTGTAACATCCCTTCACGTATGAAAAAAACTTCTCGTAAGAAAAAAAAACTCGCTATAAAAAAATGTATACTTTTGAAAAACAATAATTAATCAACAAAGTGAAAACAAAACAAATAGAAATGCACAAAAAAACTAGGAAGATTTTCATGCCCGGTCGGACATCCGGGCGTGACCCCTGGGGGGGTCTGACGCTCGATGTACTCGGGCGTACAAAACAAAATCAATTTTGTATTTCTGTACTTTCCCAGATGAGTCCAAATCCAGACTCTTTTTATTTTTTGAAAATTGGTTTTTATGGGGGGAAAGGGGGGTTTAAATATGTCTTAAAGGACCTAAGGGAATTTAGATGGACCCTTAGCGTGATTTTGTTATTTCATTTTTTATCTTCGATTCGGTGAGGAATTCTGTTGTGACCCTCAACCAAAAGTTGTTTGTATTATAATTCAACACAACATATTTGTTTTCTGATTTTTTTCACTGTTGGTTTCATAATAAAAAACAGCCTAACAAAACATTTTCAAACCTCGTAATAAAAAAAAAGGTTTCATAATACACAAACCCCCACCCATTGGGGGCACATAAATGAGGAGATATGGTTTCTAAGTTATAAGGGATATATGAATAAGAACAATATTAGCATTCGTATCACTTCATATAATTATTCAAGAAGTGTGTAACAAATATCGCAAACGTTGAAAATTTAAGCGTTCAAATAACTCGTATAAACAATTAGAAGTAAATATTTATGGGGTTGTACATACCATGGTTAAGGTTGGAAGATTATTAATAAAAACCACATGGATGTTAGAAGATAGTTATATCATAGTACTAGAATCACTTTATTACGATGTCAGTCTCATACTTAAAACAAAGTATCACGATGTTGCAAAGATAGTTTTTGTAACTTTCGATAGTTAAGTACAATATTTGAAGTTATTAGAGTACTAATACTAACTATAACTAAAATAAATATATCATATACTATTTTATACGATATTTATTCATGAGAGTAATTTTTCGTTTTGAAAACCATAGGAAACTTTTTAAGCAATAATGTTGAAATGCTCTATTTCTATAAAACCATTGGTAATTAATATCTTAAAAAAATTCTTCGTGAAAAACAGATAAATAAGAAATAATGAGTGTGAAAAACATGAACGATAACAATAGAAAAAAAATAATGAAATACAAGGTGAAAAGAAGCAGAGAAAACACTTTGAGTTAACGTCCTTGTATTAGGTTTTGCGGCACTAAAGTAATTCCATTCTTCGAAGAAAAACTTGAAAGACTAATAATAAGTGGGTGTTTGTACCTCAAACCGACGCAGGTAGGTAGGTAGATAATACCTTAGGGCGCGAGACAACTCTCTCAAAAGAACTCGGCAAAATAGCCTCGTAACTTCAGGAGTAGGGGTACCTCCTTATATAGGAAATTACAATGACCAGGCCCAGGCGATTGCTTACCAAAAACACAGGTCTTCGCAAAGTCATACGACTACGTATGAGGGCTGGAGCCTGTCCACTGCAGGAAGGTGAAGGAAGTTGTGTCGTTGCAAACAATTAACACAGTGACGCACAGATCATTAAAAAAGCGTGAGTTGTTATTAACACATTAAAAGTTAATGATTTCCACCAATAATTTGATTTTCAGGCTGTGGTGATTCCATGCGAATTAGTATAGAGAAGCATATGCCCATTACTCCAACAATTGCACCAAAGTTGTGTAGCACGGCGAACGTGTTTGCATGTTCGCGTGAACAGCTCGCAAACATGTTTGGGCGAACATAATTTCTTTTCGTAAAAAATATATATATATATATATATATATATATTTTTTTTATTATTTATTTTTTTGACTCATGGTTGGCTACGAATTTGAACATGACTCAAAGGCAAAAGTTGTTTGTATCGTTATTTTACATAGCGTAAAGTTTTTTTTTATTTTTCTGATAAATTTGTTTTTTGCTTTCTTAATGTTCGCGTTCGGAGGGTTTTTTGCACTTGTTCGAGTTCGGACGAATATGTTCGCATTCGCCTCCGAACGCGAACACGGTGCTACGTAGCACCAAATAATATATATAAAGTACCTATATCTTTGTGATTTACAATAAATAACAAAGTATCATGATGTAGCAAACATAGTTTTTTTTACTTTTGATAACTAAACATAATATCTAACAAATTTGAGATATCATACCACTAATACTAATTATTACTAAAAAAAATATATCATAAACTGTTTTATAAGGTGTTATTCATAACGAGTAATTTGTCGTTCTTAAAACCAAAGGAAACTCTTTTAGCAATAGTGTTGAAACGCTCTCTCTTTATAAAACCATTAGTAACCAATAGTTTATAAATTTCTTAGTAAAGAACAGACAAATAAGAGATAACGAGTGTGAAAAACATGAATGATAACAATAAAAAAATACTAACGAAATACGTTTTTGAAATGAAAAAACAACAACAACAAAGTTTTCTTTTTCACAAGTTGGAGGTATGAAATTGTTTGCGACTTTGTTTAAATGAAATTGTTTGCGGCTTTGTTTAAATGTTAAGGAATACATCAAAATTTCATACAGGCATGGTCGAGACACTTGGGGGAGATGTCCTCCTTGACAACCTTTAATATTTTGGGGGTTTAAGGATTTATGTTTAGATTACCCAAGTGCATACACTATATTGCTATGAATGAATGTTCTCACCATTGTTACGAGATATGAATATTATATCTTTACACTTTTATAATTATCTTTTACATACTACTGTGAAAATTGTTATTATTTTGTCGAAGATATAACCAATGATAATAGGAACTAATAGCCAAAATGACCTAAGGTTATTTCACAATAACAAACATGATGGTGGATTGAGACTTATTTAGGATAAGTAAAATAATAACAAATTAAAACAATATTGCACGTAAAGAAAAAATATACATTTCAAGATTTAAAAATATATAAATTATAAGAAATTATTCGTGTTGAAAAGCAATACGATTACAAGATAATCAAACATCAGCACAATAGAAAAAGAAACGCTGCTATATAAAATTCAGGATCATAATTAGTGATCATGTATATCATATTAAAACATAAGGAAAATACTGCACTTTGTTAAACAACTACTGAAGTTTAAATGCTTATATATTTTTGAGCAAGTATAATTATTATTTTTTTTATATATAATAAAAGTTATTTATTTGTCATTGTTATGCAAACAAAAAAAATTAAGACTAACATACGAACAACACATAGTTGTTCAAATTGTTGTTAAATGTTTAGATTGAATCACTAATTTCCGTATTGTATGAAAAATAAACCTTGATTGTTCCAATTTTAAAAGGGTTTTCGTTTTGAATTGCAAACCACAAATTGTAAAGAAAATCAAAAGTGTATATTTTATATCAATATTAAAAAAAAAAATTTGAGAGATTGTTAAAACTTCAAAAAAATATAGAATTCAAAATAAAGTACTAATGAATTTTATTTTTTTATTCACCACTATTGATCGACCCAATATTTTAACATCCCTCCTTACTACCTGTAATCTATAATTCTCTAAGCGTAAAGAGGGTTGATCGTTTTAGTACATGGTTACATTGAATCGTGTTGCATTGTGTTCAGTTAACATTGGTTGTGCTCTGACTGTCTATGTCAGAACTGGTAGTGACCCTATAGACTTTCATGGAATTGATTGCCTATGGTTGATGCCAAGGTAGATGGCTGGTCCTTGGCTCTTCTCAGCATCTCCGTCAATGCTGATATGGCAGCAAATGGAGAATAATTGACAGCAAAAGCTTGTCTGTTTGAGTTAGCGGCTGCAAAAGTTTATCGATCTTCTATTTTTCAATAGTAAGGTTTGCCCTAAGATTGATTGGGGAAAAGACCCAACATTGTCTTAACCTGAAAAAAACATACGTACGTTGTACACAACTTACCTCGAAAAAATATATTTTTCAAAATCACTGATTTTTTCCCGAATAGAACGTACTTTCAAATATAATGTACGTACATCGTATTCGAATATATGTTGATTTCAAATTTTCAAAAAAAAACACAAAATTCAAAAAAAAAATATAAATGGATCAGCCACAACTGTGTTCGAGCAGGGAGCACGCAGGACTTGCACCCACCAGTAGGTGAGCGAGACCGGCCAAGGGTGGTAGTGTAGGGCAATAGCTACTAGAATTAGCGCTTATCAATTGATTAGCAACTTATTATGGGACATTTGATATTCGTGGCGACATGGAGTAAATCAGCACTGGAGTAGAAATTGTAGCAGCTTTTATCCTAACCCCAAAAAAAGGTAAGTACATTGTATACGAATACAACATTCGTACGTTGTACAAGTTTTAGGGTCAAACTTTGCAAAAGCTAGTAGTACCAAATATTGTTTTTATTTTTTTTCTTGAATTTGGTTGGGAATTTCTGCAATACCCTCAGGCAAAAGTTGTTTGTATTGCAATTTCATACACCATCATTTTTGCCAGGCCGAACGTACGGAGGCCCCTAAGCTGACCCCCGAACGTTCGGGTGTTCGGGTCCCCGAATGGGGCCTGAACTCGAAGGGGTTTGGACCCCTCAAAAACTTATTTTGGTACCTAAACATTATTATTATTTTCTGATTTGTTTTTTGTGAGTTCTCTGTTATGTAAGTTACTTTTCTCTCAATTTTAAATTCATTCTGTGGAGCCAAAAAATAATGAAAAATCGGCAAAGATGGTGGTGTCAAAACTTGTTTTCCCACTTACTAATTTGTTTTTTTTTTCTTTTCACTTTTTGTTTTCCCTTTATTTCGGGGCCTGAAAAAAAATATTATTTTTTCAAACTTTATTTGTAGGTTCT
>BFEA01000346.1:1623118-1639596 GCA_003427395.1 Chara braunii | reverse complement strand
AAAAAAAAAAAAAAAGTTCAGCAAAAAAATAAACTGAACAAAATTTGCCTCAAGGTGACATCGAAATTCTTCACCAAATCCAGTGGCCTTGCTCAGTTGGTAACACACACAAATGGCATTCAGGACGTCTTCGGATCAATCCCGGTTGGCCTCATGCACCTTCCTGGGCAAGCTTGGCGCCGACCACCTAGAGATATGTCGTTGGTCCCCCCGAATGGCATTGAGCAGAGACTGCTGATGTTCATAGCGGGAGGGAACCGGAGGGGAGGCACAGTGACTGGCCCATCGAAGATGCTACCGGCTGACCCCTGGCCGGTATCGCCCACCTGCTGTAGCAGCTGTCGCACCTGCTGGTCGGTGCCGCTCCCGCATGTTCCCTCGCTGAAGGCTTGAGCGAGGATGTGGCTGCTACGGGATTCCCGTAATACTATAATGACCGGGGTCACCAGCCCGTAGGTACAGAGGTCCTCGTTGAAGGCTTGAGCAAGGATGTGGCTGCTACGGGGTTCCCGTATACTATAATGACCAGGGTCACCAGCCCGTACGTACAGAGGTCCCCTGGCAGACCTCCGTACATACTGGCGTTCGGGGTCCCGTACGGGGTCCGAACCCGACGGCGTTCGGCCCGCGCCAAAAATTATTTCGGGCGTAAAAATAATAATTTTTTTCTGCAGTTTTTTTTTTTTTGAACTCTCTATGACGTGAGGTACATGCCTGTAAATTTTCAAGTCATTTGGCTAAACCAAAAAAGAATTAAAAATCTCCAAAGATGGCGGTGTCAAAACGTGCTCGCCCACATATTTTTCCACTTTTTACTTTTTGTTTTCACTTTAGTTTGGGGTCCACGCAATTTTATTTTATTTTTTAACTTTTTTAGTGGGTTTTGTATTATGTGAAGTACACATCTTTAATTTTCAGGGAATTTAGCCATGCCAAAAAAAAAAGAAAAATAGCCAAAAATTGCGGTGTTGAAAACATGCTCGCGCACTCACTAAATTTAATTCTCTTTTTTTATTTATTTATTTTTATTATGAGTATTTGTTTTCCGTATTTTATTTCTATTTCCAATTTGGTAAGGAATTCGGGTGTAATGCTCAGGCATATCTTGTTTAGTTTATTATTTTCCATAACATATCTGTTTTTCAGATTTTTTTGATGACTCTGTTTTTTTTTTTTGTTTTTTTTTTTTGGGTCCGCGTTCGGCCCGAACGGCCGAACGCATCCCCAAGGGGTCCCATACGTTCGGGCGTTCGGGTTCGGGCGTTCGGCCCGTCCCGAACACCGGTTACCCTGATAATGACAATAAAAGAAGGCCTGAAAGGCCGTCCTGTCCAGATTCGACAGGTAATTGAATAGGTTGGGCTCAAAAAAAACACCTTCATCAAATTTAAAATAGAAATTAAATTACTTATATATATTTTTATTTTTAATTTTGTTTTCGTAGCCTTGTTTTCAACTTTATTTTTAATTTTATTATTTTGAATTTTAAATATGGAAAAGAGTTTCGATGTGCCCCTGAGGCACAAACCCCTGCCGCGCAGGTGGCAGGGTGGATCTCAGGGTTGGCGATTTCAAGGGTGGTGGGCTTTGTCTCTGTTAGGTTTGTTTTCAATATGTTTCCTTCTTTTTTTCTTTTTTTTTTTTGTTTTTAATCTGTGTTTTGCACAATAGGGGTTTTGTCATTTCGTTCAATTTGTAGTGTAGCGTTGGAATGGATTGCAAGCTTTTCACATGATGCGAGGATCGGACCCATTTTCCGGCTTTTATAATTTGAAAGCGGCTATCGTATGAACCAGGCCGGAGTGCCTGCATCATACGATACTTTGGCCGTCAAAAAAAAGAAAAAGAAAAAAAAGTACAGTTGTTCAGTTTATTTCTCTGCATAACATAGTTTTGCTTCGAATTTTATTTTATTTTATTTTTTTTGGCTAGGAGTCTAGGACCTTCCCTGGTCCTTGCACGGCTGTGCCGTCCGACAAAGTAGGGTGACCCGGGCGGCCTGGATGGTAGCCTAATTAAAAACTAATTTTTAAGACATCAGAAACACTGCAAAATGCACTCAAATGATAATTTCATTCTTGTTTTTATTTCTCAAATTCGGTTGTGAATTTCGACACGACCCATCAGGACCGATCTCCTTCGATGGGCCAGTCGCTCTGCCTCCCCTCCAGTCTCGTCCACTACGAACATCAGCAGTCTCCACTCAATGCCTTTACGAAATATAGTGAATAAGTTCTAATTTGTAAAAGAGTTCTAATTTTACCAAAAAAAAACAAAAAGACAAAATTGTTTCGGAGGCTGTGGGTTCAAGCCACGCACTTAGTGCCAACCAGCTGTAATGGGCTCTTCCGCTTTATACCTCTGATCGGTGCTAGTAGGGTCTTTGGCCAACACGGATGTGCGTGACCACAAGTGGGTTGTCAGGTTCGTGGGAGAGCGTTGGCCTTAGACACTGGTGCTACTCTATAGGGGTTACTGAACAACTAAAAAGGTAGGCGCAGCTACAAGCAAAATGCTCGGTCTTTGCGTTAGCCGGTCACCAACTCATTGACCCAACCCTGCACCCTTAACCAGTAGGGCAAGGGCGAACATGCAATATCCCCGTCAGCGTGAGAGGTAGTTATGCTTGCACGAGTAGGTAGTAAAGGCGAGAGAATTTGAGAGTAGTATGGTTCGGTCTTGTAGTGGAAAAACATAAAATTGTTCAGTTCATTTTTCAGATTCTTTGGATTCGTTTTTTGGAGGGCCGGGGAAGATGCCTTGGCCCCTTGCCCGGCTAGTTTTTCTCAGACATTTCGGATTTCTATTCGGAGGGAAGGGGGACCTTTCCTAACCAGCCCGGTGCGTACAACCCAGGTCTACAGATTGTTTTCTCCTCTAGCAAGGAAGTGCAGTCCACCAAGAGGCCACACAAAATTAGACCGCTTTAGAATGTCTTTGCACCCTCTGAAGCGTCCTCTGAACGCAGCAGCAACACTTCCTCTGAGCGCAGCAGCAACACTTCCTGCTCCGTAAAGACCTCCAGTCCTCCCAAACCACCAGTACCCTTCCCAGACGTTTTCCAGCCACACGGCCCCAATCACGCGGCGCAACTTTCGAGGTACGGCCTACCACAGCAATATGGCTGGCAGCACCAGCACACACCGGTTCGTTTTTTGTTTGGGCGACCCGGGGCGGGGGGGAAACACCTCTGGTAAACCTAAGCCTCCGGGGACTGGTGGTTCAACTTCCGTTTCCCAGTCCAATTTACGACCACACACCGGCCCCCACGTCATGTCCACAAGCAGATCACACCAAGGAACACTGCAGCTCCTCGGGCACATCATTTGCCAGAGGTGCGGTGCAATTCCACTTGGGAGACTCACCATTTTCCTCCCCCCCATTTACTGCTGTGTCCATTTGCACAGAGAGGCTCGCCTGCCATCACATCAACCTTTTGAGGAACGGCATTCCTGAAAGGACACAACTGTATATTCTCCCCAAGCAGAAAAAGAGGGTTGAAAACCCTCTGCTCCCTCATGACAACAACTGAAGGCGTGGTCGTGCACCTATATTCCCCACACAGAGAAACAGAGGTTTCGAACACCCACTGATCCCTCGTGACAACACCTGAAGGCGTGGCCCTCATTTTTCCCAGGGAACCGACACCGATGCATATGCTGACCTGCATTTTCAGGCCCTTTCGTGCCGCCACAGTTCCAAAGAGCAGGTGAGACCCCATCCGACCCCTTCCCTGCGTACACCGCGGCAGATTGCCAGTCTTCTCTTGTTCAGCAGTCCACATCGTATACGAGACAAAAAAGGAGACGTCAACCAGAAATGCATTAACCTTCGGAGCAGCTGGTCGAAGTGCCAATCATTGCAGTGCCCCTGATCCACAAAAGCCAACTTGAAAGAGCATCTTAAACATGGGGAAAACAAAAATCGAAACGACATATAACGCTTCCACCCAGAGCCCATGTGATCGACTGGTTCGCACACAACAGCTGCTGCTGCTGCTGTTCGTGAAGCTCTAACGAGCTCAAACCAGGCGAAATTAGCAAAACAGGTTACGAGTTCGAATCGACGTGGAATCAGATCTTAAGATCAAATTCCGTCAGATACCTCCCCTCTCTTCCCCTCCCCTGTCAGCCGACTGCGAGACCCCTAGCACCGACCCTCTCTTCCCCTCCCCTGTCAGCAGACAGCAAGACGCCTGGCACCGACCCTCTCTTCCCCTCCCCTGTCAGCAGACTGTGAGAGACTCCTGGCACCGATCAACACGCATTACTTCGTATCTCGAATCAATCCTTGAATCAATCCAGACCCAAGTTCGAACTCCGCTGGAAGCAGAGGAACGACATGGTATAGCTCTGAATTACCGAGGGCCAGTGCTACCTTTTTTTTTCTGTTTTTTTTTTTGTTTCGGCCTTCGCATGTCTTGACAGCGGCGTCCATACCCAGTCGGGGGGAAAAAAAAACATTTACTTCGTATCTCGAATCGTCGATCATGAGGATCGACGGCCCAAAACAAACGAATCCACGCACTTTTCCATACAGTCGTCCCCGTCGACAAAATATAAGACCCCTCCGTGGCACCGTTCCACGTCATCCAAAGCCCCTCCAGCCACCAAAAATCTACGACCACAAACGGGTAGCCCGCTCTGGCAAGTCTACTTCGTCGCCGGAAACGGAAGGGTAGACATTTCCCTCAGCTCGGGGTGCTCGGGGTTCGGTGCCCCCAGTTCCAAGCCCCAAAAGCACAGAACGGTTTTCTATCGGATGTACCATACCGACCTCTATCCGAGACCAATCAACGCTAAAGGGTATGGCACCGCGGTAGGAGCGAATGAACCGCCAACCACACTATAATCAGAGTCTACTCGTACTACCACGGCTCTCAAAATGACAGAACAGCCAAATGAGCGGCCAGATCGAGTTCTTCAATTAGGAGGCCTGCATATGGCCGCTGATTTTTTGCGATTTTGCGATTTGAGTGCCTACTTAACTGTGCGTCTCTCTGTCCTGACAGGAAGTTACTTCCCATTTGTCCGTCCCTACTCTAGCCCCCCACGCTGTCACCCAACGCAGTCAATCCACCCTCCTATCGCGTTTCTTTTCTCCCGTTTCCTACCCCCCTTTTAGACAAAACACCATTTGATACGCTGCTTTTCAACAAGATTACGTCCTTTCTATGTGGAACACGAACAACCGCCACGCCCCCGCCATCAACAAGTGCAGTTCATCCACTCACTCCTGACGTGTTTTTCTCCCCCACCCTTCTCGTTTGTGTACCTTCGAGTACACGCTTCGTTTCCAACCAAGAAGCGAGAGGCACTCCGATCGTATTATGCGCTTTGAATGTGGACGGCAAACAGAACCGGCACCTCCACATCCACGTCACTGCAAGGGTCACAAATGCGGCAGAAGCGAGAAGCATGCCGGCCGGAACTGAAAATAAACTCACGAAAGGCAAAAGCCACAACTCTAGCGAGGGCAATTCTATGCTCAGCCAAGAATGTAGCAACATCATGCAAGTACCCCCCACTCCCTCTCCCCTGGAGAAAATCCCTACCACACTTCCGCCCTCTCAAACCCCTTCCCGGCGTCCCTCCAAAACCCCTTTCACTGCAAGCGCACTCCGACAGAGAAACCGGGGAGTCCGCAATAAAGAAAATAGCATAGATCACGAGGTTCTACTTCAGCAAAAGACGAGCATAAGCTGCACAGACACCGGCACATATTTTGCGAAGAACATAGATGGCCTCAGGTCCATTCCACTCACGCCTTGAGTAGCCACAAAATCCAGTCGCATCAACGCAACAGAGGTCCACCGATTAATGCACGGTCGACTAACTCACGGTCGACTGAAGCAGACACCTGACTACATGCATGCCGTGATATCCGTAGGATGTTAGATAGATAGATAGATAGATCATGGCCGCATGGCGCAATTAAACGTTTCACGAGCAGGATGTTAGATAGATAGATAGATAGATAGATCATGGCCGCATAGCGCAATTAAACGTTTCACGAGCAAGCGCACACTCGCAAAGGCACGCCACCACACCTACGCACGCATAGAAGTTTAAGACGTTGCCTCTGTTAGTTTGTGCACTTCATGACCGATTACCAACGCAGTTCTAGCTGACGGTTCCCACTAAGATTCCTCTCATCCAGTATGAATAACGTGACTTTGCTTTAATATATACCAGTCCCTTACATTACTTGCCCTTGTTAACAGCCCATGCTCGTGGGGGCAAGCCAGATCCCATGAAAGGGCTATAACGTCCACTACCATAGATTCTCGCTTCTGCTCAGGTTACAGCCTCAGCAAAAGGCACAACTAACAACGTGATAGCCGAGTGCGTCAGAGAACATATGATTTCTGTTCCTAAGCACCCAACAACGGCATAGACAAGTGCCTCAGAAAGCATTAGAGAGCACCATCCATTTTGTTCCTTCACATACTCGATACAGCCATACATACAGATCCTTCACCGCTGCAAATCGACGCCGTCCGATCTTTCACGTACACAGGAAACCGACACGCGTTCACGAATAACGGGCACGCGTCCTAGAGGAAAATGCTGTTGATAAAAAAGAAAGAAACAGGGCACAGCATAGGTGCACCTGAACATCGAAAAAAAAAACAGACGTCATGAGACGACACAGAACATCAGGAGCACACACACTGACACACCTAGAGGGCGTCCATTACGACAACAAAGCAACGGTCGGACACGAGTGATATTGAAACTGGCGATCCAAGGGGGGGGAGGGGGGGAGAGACAGCAATTGTTGTCCATAGACAGATCTTAAAAATGCTCATAATTACTCCAGCGCCTCATTTTCAATGCCCTCATACCTCGGTACCCCGACCCTTCTTTGCTCCCGAAAGCAAATCCCCCGGCCCCCTCTCCTCGGCAAAATTCAACCCCCCCCCCCCCCAACAAGACCAGACGGTCTGGCCATTTCTCACAAAACACGAGAACTGAAGCACTTGACAAATCATAATAAGCTCAACTCAATCTCCGCAAACAGACCGTTCCGAGGAAATACATACAAAAACGTGGAAAACACCACTCATCCATAGGATGACGTTTGCGTTGCATGGGATAGAAACGCACGATCGCTCTATTGTCTGAACTGCTCTGCGCTGAGTTCAGCGCCACGAGTCCAGAGCTACGACAGTAACCCTACAAGACTGGGAGAGATGCCGCAATGTACGGCGCCATATACTGCCCACATACAGCCATCCATGCAAGCCACCAACAAAATCTCTCAAAACAGTACACACACACCAGCCATCGATACCAAAGGCAGCAATCCATACCGAACCTATAACTGAGCCATGCACATGAGAGAGTAAATCGAAACGAAAGCGAGGATTCACGAGGTAACAAGCCCCACTCGGGGAGAGATTAACGAACGAGAAGCAACGAGGAGAAAATGAGTCATTAATACCCACCCGAGTTCACACAATGTATCTTGAATTTGTATTCCCATATGGTACCCAAAATAGACACCACCACCTGAAACACCTACGCAGCGAGAGAACAATAGAGTTTACGTACATCTTGCCGACTACTTGCAGCCGGCATTCATCACTACACACGATTTTAAAGCAGTGAAAAAACCGCCGCGGAGGGCCATTAAGCAAACGACACAAAACCGCTCCTCTTCTTTGCATTGCATGGCACCATCGAATGACAAGAGAACAAAAGAATTCAATGCTCCACCATATCGTGGACGGACCGGGCCAATTCTGACAGTCGAAACCACGAGCGAAAGGCAACACCTCCCAATCCCAACCGTTGCTCCGTACCGCCTCCCAATCCCAACCGCAGCACCACCTTCCACAGACGACCGCATGAGCCATCATCGTAATCGGTTTATTACTTTTCATTCTCCCTAATTCTGCCCACACTGCTGCTCCTCGACGAGACAGGTGGAGCCCAAGGACTCCGCCCGCACAACGGCAGAAGATAAATCCACCACCTGGTTCAGTAATCACCGACAGCTCCTGACCTGTCCTCTCGAATCCGCCCCCCTCAATATAAACATGCACAACAACAGAAGCAGCCAAAAAGGGTTGGCGGCTTAGTCTCCCAGTTAGTCCCCCTCCCATCCCCCTCCCCCCGCCCGCCCCCGCCAACACGTCCCGTCAATCTAGCTACTCAACTCTCCTGAACAGCCCTACAGGAACGTCGAGAACCCCACCACTGTTGCGGCTCTCCATGTCAACCGAGCTCACGATCCCATCGCGTTTCTTCCAGCGCGCCTGCAACAGATAGACAGAAACTGTTACTCCGACGCTGAAGGCCCAATCCGCGCATTAACACTGCGAACGCCACAGTCGATTGGCCGGTTCTCGGAACGGACCCAACGAACACAATCATTGCACTTTTTCCCCCATCTCTCACATCACCCGAAGAGCGCCTGCAGAGGTTATTCTTTCGTATGCTCCCGTAGAGCTTGTATATCTATCGCATGTACCCGTAAAGCTTTAGACTTCCCGACTAGACACATGCCCTCCAGCAAATCCAGCGACAGAACGAGGCCCTTCGCTACAGTGAAAACCATTAACGCTCTCGCCGGCGAGGTATATGCTTCGCCCTCACAAGTGTCGCCCTCCACCTCTATCGACTGATATCTCGTATATATACCCACACCGCATCGCATAGCGTCAATGCAACGATGCGACGCGAGGAAGAAATCAAATGAGTTCAAACACTTCACAATCATTCCCCATTTCTTGACATCTTTCAGACCGCTAGGACACTACTGATTAACATAAGTCGTGGGAGGGGCGACCGCCATAAGCGTTGCTTCCCCGATGCAAGTAGACACAAGTAACGCCCGCCCAACGCCCGGCCCGAGTACATAGGACGTGCAAAGACGACGAAAACGACGACACCAACACCGCAGGACGGGAACGGATACGCGTGAAGGCCTTCCGAAAGGAAGATCAGACAAGTGCGACGGAGAGAAACTCGGTATGTCCAAGCCATAAATGCGAGAGAGCAGACGAAAGAGAATGAAAAGAGGAACGCAAGCTTCTTAACGATAAGAGTCTTCAGCTCGTAGCGCTTTTCTTTTCAGAGCGTAGCTGCGCGTCGAGAAAAGCTACAACCTACATACCCCGCTTGCTTGAAAGAGCGACAAGAAAAGTATGTTCCATCGACCGAAAACCATTTACAGATTCAGTCACGAGGGACGGATACAAACACTACGCATAGAAAATCATATAGGACGCTTGCCTCCTCGTTTCTTTTCTTGCCTGCTCAACGCATGCTTGCTTTTCTCCTCACAGTTCACCTGCCACTCACCAGCCTGTCACTGCTGCGCCTTGCACTGCTCTCTCCTGTCACTGCGCCTTCCACTGCGCCTTCCACTGCTCTCTCCCGCTCTTTCCTACCTCAGTCTCGTCATCGTATTCGCCGTCCTGTTTCATCCCAATAAAACGACGGTACCTTCATCAAACTTCTCTTCTAATTTTTCCTCACCCCTCCCATTCCCTCAACCCCCCAAGACAACGCAGCAGCCTCCCACTCTATGCGACACTCCTCACAGTTCCATCCACCATCCAGGGCCATCATTCTCCGCCCCAAAAAACAAATGCATCACTGTGTGTGTTATGTATCAATCCAAACCCTCTACTACAAAGAAAAAAATCTGTCTCGCCACCAATCATCGGCAGCAAATCTATCTATCTTGTCTGTCCCAACAGCCAATGCAGCAGCAGCACCACTTTGCTGCAAGCCATAGCCATAAACGGGATGAGCCCGACAACGTTTACCTGTCGATTAGAAGCACTTTCTGTGAACAATGCCCGGTCCGGCCTCATCATACTCGGCCTTCGCAATCCACATCTGCTGGAACGTGCTCAACGAGGACAAGATAGACCCACCAATCCAGACACTGTACTTCCTTTCCGGCGGCGCGACGACCTTGATCTTCAGCGTCGGCGGGGCCATTGTCGACACCTCCTTGCTCATCCTGTCAGATATTCCAGGGAACATCGTGGAGCCACCGCTGAGAACGATATTCGAATACAACTCTCTTCTGATATCCACGTCGCACTTCATGATCGAATTGTAGGTAGTGGCATGAATACCCGGCGCTTCAAGCCCAACCAGCGCAGGGTTGAACATCACTTCCGCACAGCGGAACCTCTCTGCTCCAATACTGATCTCCTGTCCGTCCGGCAGCTCGTACGACTTCTCCAGCGATGAGCTATGGATTGCCGTGTCCATCTCCTTCTCGAAGTCCAATGCCACATACCCTAGCTTCTCCTTGATATCCCTCACAATTTCCCGTTCCGCAGTGGTCGTAAACGAATACCCTCTCTCCGTCAGAATTGTGCACAGGTACTGCGTCAAATCTCTTCCCGCGAGGTCCAGCCTCTGGATGGCGTGGGGCATGGCAAACCCTTCATAAATTGGAACCGTGTGGGTCACACCATCTCCTGAATCCAGAACAATCCCAGTCGTACGTCCACTGGCATACAGCGAGAGCACGGCCTGGATCGCAACGTACACGGCCGGGGTCGCGAACGTCTCAAACATGACTGCTCACCAGACGACAAACGTTTTCACGACCGCCACCGCATCGACAAGACAATCGATAAACACATCCACCACAAGAACCACGTCAGACAACTGGCCCCAGAGACCACATCACTCGGTAACAGCTAACAAACTGGAGGCTTCGCTCCACTACAAAACAGTCTGCATGCACTTCATCGATTTCTGGACCAGGAGATGCATTCGGAGTTTTAACAGTTCAAATAAGGTCCGAAAAGCGTCGAAATGCGTGTACAGAGTTGTGTGGGCGAGGCCATAAGTGACAGGAAACAAATTAATGAAGACATTAAATAAAGCGACGGATAAAAAGAAAGGGCGCAAATTAATGCAGACATTCAATGAAGCGACGGAGAAAAAGCAACAAACATTCACTCGAGAACAACGTCACATTGGATAACAAGCGCCTGAGACCATCGCTCGATAAAGATTAACTAACAAACGAGAGTGAACACATTGACAGCAGAGAACAAGCGAATATACGACTTCCAGCGCAGTTCCGCTATTACAAGTCACCCCAGGCGAGTCCTCACTAAGATACACCTACAAGAGAAAACATAAAACATGAGCAACGAGTACGCAAAGAAATCGAGATACCACCGGCGTTCTCTTCCGGCAAAGAACCCCGTTCCCTTACTCTGATATCTGCAATGCCTCGCTAGCAAAGAACCCCGTTCCCTTACTCTGATATCTGCAATGCCTCGTTAGAGACAACCCGCTTGCTTCAAGTGCGACTGCGTGCTCGTTGGTTTCATTGCACTACATATCGTCTATTCACCCGAATAGAGAACACCATCATATTCACTGCACCGGGACTGAAAAGTGCCCACATGCAGCTACAATGAGCGCGCGTTCTATTCGGGACCCGGATAGAGAACACCACCATATACTCCAGCGTATTCGTTCATTCCACTGCGAGTTCTGCAGGGCAACATTCAGGGAGAAAAACAACTCACTCCACGCCCGCAGAATTCCAGGCACGCCATGTTCTTCCACCATTAGTCTAACCACTTCCTAAGCCCGTGAAAGCACCCTTGACATCAATGTCAGGCTATATTAAATAGAACAAACATCAACGCAGTGAACATATCAAGGAACACGCTGGACCACACGAATCCTCACGCCATTGACACTCCGATGCAATTGGATACTAACGACAACGAAGTCAAACGGGGCAACCTACAAGTCAACAATGTGCAATCTTTCTCACACAAGAAAATCTACACTACAGTGCCCAAAAGGGACCCGGAGAGGGGAAAACAGTAGCCCCGTACAGCTTAAACAGGCTCACACACAACCGCAAGCAGACATCACTCGGTAAGCTCCTTCGGGCACGACTCCTCCCGGAAGAATTGGGTATCGACCGGCGAGGGTGAAACACGAATGAAAAACCGGGCAAAGCTGTGGCCTGGCATTCCTTGAGGGACCACAACCTCACCGATCAATAAATGATTTCATAGGCTTTCACATACGCATGTAAGCGTAGTATCACTATTAGTAGCGTAAGAAACACTTCAAATAAGACAGTAGAACTAATAGAGTGTGAACACGAGAATCACAACCGAAAAACGAAGGTCAGGAATTACGGTCGACGACGATACCAATCGATGGAAGGCACATCCAGTCGAACGCATTCTCGAACGAAGGAAGACATCTTAAACAACGGAAAGGGATAACAAACAAAGATAAGCAAGAGCACGAAGGGGACAGCAAACGAAAAAACGCAAACATAGGGAGAAGACAAACGTAGGAAGGTAAACGACAATGACGGACTACAAACATAGAGATTCAGGAAGCGGACGATAAACATGTCGAGAGGATTCCACGTTAGGAAACGTGACCAACGCAGGAAGAACAATCAGAGGAAATAGATTCGGGAGCGAGGAAGAGATCACAAATCGAAGGAATATAAAAAACCGGAAGGTTAAAGAGCTTTAAAAGAAAAACGGAGGATTACGGCATTCCGAACGGAGGAAATGCATAACACGATTACAAACAGAAACAAGGATGAAAACGAAGACGCGCGCAATACAGTCGAAGGGCGCGTAAGGAGGACAAGGATTGACGACCGAGGAAGAGATCACAACGCCGAGGTACTTTTTAAGGACTTGCGGGGTGGGTTCTTACAAAGAGAATAACAAGTCCAAAAAAAATAAAGGCATTAAGAACGGAAGAAATACATAAATAAGAAACGGTGTGTACTCAGTCGAAGGGCGCGTAAGTAGGAACTGCCAACGAAGGAGGTCAACAACGGCGGCGATTAAAGACAAGCGATCACAGGCGAAGTCGATAGCAAACGACAGGGTTTATGAACAATGGAATGCACGTGGACAGAGATTGGCAGGAGATCACAAAGTCGAACAACTACAAACGAAAGAGCGAAAGGACCTGCTCGTGGTGTGCAAAGCGACTAGCGATGTAGGCCCATAAACACATACGAAATGCGAAACAGAAATGCAAGACCAAGAATCAATATCAAACGGAAACGCAAGCACAAGAATCGATCAGATCACGGCACAGGATACGGCCTACAAACACAAGGAAGGTTGACCATCGGTACCGTCACGGGACACGCACTAAGCGGGGAAATTCCCGAACCGGTAGCGATAGGAAATGTGCAAACAGAAAAAAGAAGAGTCGCAAAAACAAACGGCTAGACAAACCGTGCAATATGAGAGGGAACGACTTCTGACATTGAATGCATATTGCCTTTCCAAAAACCAAACGCCACAGAATAGTACGCGAGGAAACGAGCAGCGAATGCATACTGCCTTTCCAAAAACCAAACGCCACAGAATAGTACGCGAGGAAACGAGCAGCGCGAGAACGAGCAGGCTAGAGCACCCGGAGAGCGAGCAGCGCGAAAACGATCAGCGCAGGGCGAAACGAAAACGATCAGCGGGGAGGCAGAGCGCGGACATGCCACAGACCTTCCATGTTATGAGGCAAACACTACCTCTCATGACAGATCACGGGCACAAATGCCAAAGATGAGAGCGAAAGATCACGGACACAAATGCCAAAGATGAGAGCGAAAGAAACGCCATGAAGAACATTATCACACGGCGACTTCAAGGCTAAAAAACACCATATCTTCACCCACAACACATGCAAGAATGCCCAACAGCATTAGCATCCATATCTTCACCAAGGCACACATCGACAGAACCAATTGAAGGTGAGCAGCAGTACTCTGGGTACAATGCCCTTTCAATTGCTGCAATGCGATGGTGGATAACTACGCTGCTAAGGCTCACAACACTGGATATTCTCAATACTCTTGCACAGGATATTGTTAGTGGTGCCAAAGGCAACAGGTGTCACTCGCAGGTAAAGAACTCTGACAGCGACGGAGATTGACGAGCCCGCAAAAAGTGACTCGATGTTGAGTGCAGGTGTTCGTAGCAACGAGGATTATCAGCTAATGATCGTCGAGACAGGGCAAAGCATGATCCTGTACTCACTCCAACACATACGGGAAGTAACACAGCAACAGAGACTTCCACTCGACTACTGAAACTAGGGTAAGTCTTGAAAGACTAAGGGTTTTCACACAGGAATAAAAAAATCGCCTCCACGTGCTACAGGTGGGGAGATGCAAACCCCAAAAGGCCAAAAGCTCTCGATATCTAGCGAACTCAACACAACACGCAAACAAAAACCTACCAAGGGAGAGGAACCTCGCGGCAGGGACATCACATACAGGAAAAAAACAACACACTGGAGAGAGGACAAGAGAAATACGTACTTGTGATCATTTTTTCTCTATTCGCCTTGGGGTTCAGAGGAGCCTCGGTCAACAGCACCGGGTGTTCTTCCGGAGACACACGAAGCTCATTATAAAAGGTGTGGTGCCAAATCTTCTCCATGTCATCCCAGTTACTCACAACTCCGTGCTCAATGGGATATTTCAAACTGAGGATACCTCTCTTCGACTGCGCTTCATCTCCCACATAGGCATCCTTCAATCCCATTCCTACCATAATCCCAGTGTGCCGAGGTCGACCCACAATACTGGGAAACACGGAGCGAGGGGCATCATCTCCGGCGAATCCAGCCTTCACCATACCGGAGCCATTGTCGCACACGATAGCGAGAGTTTCCTCTTCTCCCTCCATCGCGAAGATCTGTTCCGCGCCTCACCAACCAACCAAGCCCCGCCGCCCAGTCCCCTCCTCGAACAACAGTCCCACAACAGTGTCGAAGGTGACGAGAATGGAAGTATGGCGTGGAAACAAAGACACAATGAAGTGGATGTCACTCCCTGCGTCTGAAGAAGCAGAATTCCCCCGGCCCTTACACCCAGCTCGACCGGCAAAACCTCTCCTCGAAAGCCGGCAAGCCCGGATTAATCGAAGGAAGACCTGCGCAACCTATTGGCCGAGACACGCGCGGCGCCGCGTTGAGCTGCGCTGCGCTGCCCTGCCCTTGCGTGTCGCAAGAATTGATTGATAGAAAATGCTCAGGTCGAAAACGGACCAACATAAGGGTGGGAATCATGCGCAGCGGCGCGGATGGCGCTGCGGGCAAGGGGCCCAAAGTGCGAGAGGACGCGCGCGCAAGACACCGACCGGAGGCGAAAGGCGGGAATAAGAAACCAACCCCGGCGCTCCGCCACGGGCACCTTCACTACTGTTCCCTGGACTGTGTGAGAACCCTTGATATTGCCGGACAGTAATGAGAATTCATAACTCTCCGTTCTACTCCTAAAGCTTACGGTAGCCCGTATAAAACCTTGCTTTTCCCGTCAACCCCTCTGTACCGCCAAGGATCCTCGTCTGCAGAGGAACTGATGGAGACGGGTCCAGCTGCGCTTCACGGTTAGAGCTCCCGCTCTGCCACTCGTAGTAGGGGCTCTCCCGAGCCGGAGCTCTGTATGCTGTCCTGCAGGCCGCGCAATACGCTACGTACGACACACAGGACAGGAGTGCTGCCGTCCTCTCGTGTCACACGAACACGCTGCCTTGTTCAACCGCGAGCCCTGTAATCGCCTGGGCTCTGTAGTGCTGCACGCACTGGTATGGACCCGTCTGCGTGTTTCACTCTGCTGCTGGACATTCCAGGCCAGGCGGACGAAACGCTGGAGGTATACCCGGAGCCCTTATTCCCTCCGTCCCTCCCCGCCTCACGGATGAAAATTTGAAATTTTGCCCCGGGTCGCATATTATTTGTTTCTTATTCTTTTGTTTTTATCGGTCGCGTTTGGATCCAGTTGGAACTGACGAGTATGTCATCGTCCTCACGGTTCACGCCAGGCTGGAGCCTATCACGCCTCCCCACACTCCACCACCGCTAGATTCGCTCGTGATGTCCGCATTATCTTTTTCTTTCTTTTTCTGCCCTCGATGAAAACGGACAACCCTTGACATCCTTGGGCAACATTATTGAATTTGCCGTATTGACACCATCGAACCAACATGTCTGCTGGATTGAACCCTAGACCAACATGCTGTGCTCCTTTGGGGGGCAAAATACCCCGTGCCAATACAATAAGACATCTCTAAGAAATATGCGCACCCTCCTGGCTGCGAACTTCTCGGACACCTTACCTCAAGTGGGACCCCAGAGATAGAGTCCTGGACCCCACCTCTGCGCACAAAAAGCAAGGAAATTTCCCCACGGCACATGGGAGAGTCTCGTGAAGTGAGACACCATAGCAGCCCGTTTTTCTGCCCTTCTGAAGGATGCAGTTATCAAAACCGGAAAATTGACGGCATGTTTCCTGTTTTGGCAAGTGGGAGGCGATACCAGTAGTTCCCCATTGTCTCGAATGCAGACGTTGGTTTGTCCGCATCTGTTACCCCTGCGACGAGTGACAGAGAGGTCTCTCTCTCTCTCTCTCTCTCTCTCTCTCTCTCTCTCTCTCTCTCTCTCTCTCTCTCTCTCTCTCTCTCTCTCTCTCTCTCTCTCTCT
>BFEA01000346.1:1603233-1623063 GCA_003427395.1 Chara braunii | reverse complement strand
TCTCTCTCTCTCTCTCTCTCTCTCTCTCTCTCTCTCTCTCTCTCTCTCTCTCTCTCTCTCTCTCTCTCTCTCTCTCTCTCTCTCTTTGTGCCTGCTTCTCCGGTTGTGCAGGCGTGTTTGTTTCACGACCGTAGCTTTGTGTTTGACAATCGAGCCTGGCGCTGGTGGAAGTGTGCACGATAGCCAAAGAAAAAAATAGGTGGTCATTGATGTCGAGAACATCCTATTATGGCTAGTCCTGATAATCATCTAGTGGATCATGAAGTAACGAAACGTCGTTGCGATGATTGTCATCGACGCCATAGCTGCACTCCCTTGTTTGACGGCAAACATATCACCAACATTAACTATTTTCATGAGTCGGGTAGTCCACAACACGTCTCTCATCTCTACTGTCCTTATGATGTTTCCCAAAAAGGACTAGTGTGCGCGAAAGGTGTATATGTTTGAACGAAGTGTTACGGTATGGCTGCATCTCCAGCGGCAGGGTCCCAATCATGAATGGGTGCATCAACATTTCTGCAGACAGTCACATCATGTGTCCAACGAGTTACTTCAACGGCGTGTTTCCCACATACTGAGACAAGTGACAAGGTGAAAAATGTTTTTTGTCGGCATAACAGATGTTCCTTTGCGCCCTCTTACGGTGAGTAATAAGCGGTTGCTATAAGCAGTCTAGGCATAACCTTGATGTCGGTCTTATGTCCACTCTTTGTTGCAACGAAAAAGTTGTTGATGCTCTCAACAAAGAGTACGACGACATGATTGTCTCACCGGATGGTGAACGTTTGGAGGACACACTGAATGTTTTCGAGCCGAAAAGATTCCAAGGGGTTGCCTTTTATGCAGATGGTCTAACTACGTGTTTATTGATTTATTTTTTGTAGGTTGGGACTTTTTTCCATATATATTCTTACTACATTTTTATTAAAGTTAGTTTCTTGAATAGGTGAAGTATGTCTTTTGTATAGATTGTCCGATCACTTTCTCTTTATTTTTTCAAGGGTCGGGCTTATCCTTTATGTAGATGGTTTGACTGTGTGTTTGATTCATAAGGCTAAAATGAAGGAAGTCAAGAAGTTGTTAACTTGGATTACATATGGAACTAAGTTAAAAGTTACTTATATTTATATGAATGTTTTATTCAATATTGGATATCATATAAGGGGTATTTTTTTATAGCTTAGTCACATAAATGCTCGCCAAGTGTTAGAGTCTTATGTACAATGCTACTATATAGTATAGGTTAAAAAAAAAAAAAAAAAAAAAACATAATCATTTCATGATAAAATACATCAAAATTTTTTAATTTTTATTTCATCTTTAAAAATATAATTATAGTTTTAAATTTACCCTTTTAGTTGAAAACTATATTTTTAAGAATGGGGTATCCTTTATTGCTTAAAAATTATATTAAAGATGAAATGAAAGTCTTGGGAGTTCATGAAATATTTTTGTTGTACTTTAATTGTATTATAAGGAGTTTCAATCATAAATAATTTAATCCAATCTTAATTAAAAGATATTTATTGTAGTCAGGGTCACTAGCCCGTATGTACGGAGGTCCCCGGGCAGGCCTCCGTACGTACGAAGGTCCCCGGACAGGCCTCCGTACGTACGGGCGTTCGGGGTCCCGTACGGGGTTCGAACCCGACAGCATTCGGCCCCCACCAAAAAACATTTCGGGGCCTAACAATAATTATTTTTTTCTGTATTTTTGTTTGTGAGTTCTCTATGACGTGAGGTGCATGCATGTAAATTTTCAAGTCATTTGGCTAAGCCAAATAATAATTAAATATCGCCAAAGATGGCGGTGTCAAAACAGGCTCGCCCACGTGTTTTTTCACTTTTTACTTTTTGTTTTCACTTTAGTTATGGGTCTAAACAATTTTATTATTTTTTGAATTTTTTTTTGTGGGTTTTGTATTATGTGAAGTACACAGCTGAAAATTTTCAGAGCATTTAGCTACGCCAAAAAACAATGAAAAATCGTCAAAGATGGCAGTGTCGAAAACATGCTCGCACATTCACTAAATTTAATTCTTTTTTTATTTTTTTTATTTTTATTATTACTATTTGTTTTCCATATTTTATTTTTATTTCAAATTTGGTAAAAAATTCGGATGTAATGCTCAGACAAATCGTGTTTAATTTATTTTTCTCCATAACATATCTTTTTTTTCAGATTTTTTTTATGATGGTTTTTTTTTTTTTTTTTTTTTTTTTTTTTTTGGGTCCGCGTTCAGTCCGAAGGACCGAACGCATCCCTAAGGGGTCCAATACGTTCCAGCGTTCGGGTTCGGGCGTTCGGCCCGTCCCGAACGCTGGTTACCCTGATTGTAGTAAAATAAATGTTAGTTTTTTTTAGAATGACACTTACTGAATAAGAATAAACATTTTAGAATTTAGTGAGTTTTGCAATAGTTTTTAAATATAACAAATATTCAATCAAATATTTTTCTTATCATAATTTCTTATGATAAATTTTATATTGTTCATTCTGAGTATTTTGGATTAAGTTGTAACTCTAATTTTGTTATGGGCATACTTAGAAATTTATAAATCAATAAGCTAGGCTACGAGAGTGCCCCAGGTCCACTTGCCCGGCCGGGCCAAAAAGAAATAAAAAAATAAAAAAATAAAAATCACTTTTTAAATTTAAATTGTTATTTTAAATTTGGTAAAGAATTTCGATGTAACCCTAAGGCAAAAGTTGTTCAGTTTATTTTTTTGCATAACATAGTTTTTTTTTTTGGATTTTTTGGTTTTTTTTTTTTTTTTTTTTGGCTGGGACCTTAATAGTTTTTGCACGGCCAGACCATCCGGAAAAATAGGGTGACCCGGGCGGCCCAGCTGGTAGCCTGGTCAATAAGTTAATATTTTCAAAAATTTTACTGAATTATCTAGACTACCAATCGGGCCGCCAAGGAAAGGGGCGGTCCGATCGTGCAAGAACCAAGGAAGGTCCCAATAAAAAACAAAAAACAAAAAAAACAAAAAAAATCCGAAAAACAACAATGTTATGCAGAAAAATAAACTGAATAACTTTTTCCTCAATATTTTAAGTCAATTAAGAAAAGTAGAAACTTTATTTCGAATATGATTTATTAAGAATTTTTTGAATTCATCTTCCTACTTGAAGTACCGCAAAACATTTTATGCAAATTTTGGAGTTTGACAAATTTTTAGATCAGTCTTAAATCTCAAAAGTTTTATCTCGAATCTCGTTGGCTAAGTTAGGAAGACCATTTTTTTTTGGGACCTGCTACCAAAAGTTTTATAAAATTATAAGAGTAAGTCATATTTTTAAGCTCATTTAGAGTCGAGAGTCTTACTTTGAATCAGGTTTAGTGGGCATTTTCAGAATCCACTTATTGTTGGAATTTTTACTAAATGAAAGATGTTAGTTATAATATTTAATACATTTTGGGTGTGAAAATTTTATTTAAGTTCATAACTAGGCTACCAAAGTGGCTCGGGGACATTTGCCAAGCCGGACAAAAAAAAATTAAAAACTAAAAATAAATAATATTTTAAATTTGGTAAGGAATGTCGATATGACCCTTAGGCAAACGTTGTTCACTTTATTTTTTTGCATAACATAGTTTTTGTTTGGAATTTTTTTGATTATTTTTTTTTTGTTGTGACCTTCCCTTGTCATTACACGGGCTGGCCACCCGGGACCCGGGCGGCCCGGCTGGTAGCCTAGGTTTATAAACAATAATTTGTTTTACGTCTCTCGTTTTACAACAAATGTTGCAAAAATTTTAGTAATTTTCTGCTATCAACTAGAGGAGGAGGTAGGACGAAATAAAGAGTTGGAGGTGGCTCGTGAGACAATAATATCCCCTGTAATTTTTAAATGTGGGAATGGGGTTTTGGTCTGTAGGTGTTATCAGTTGCGGGCATGAAATACTTCGAACGGTTTAGTTGGAACCACCATATTCTACTATCATTTGATAATACGTCGGTTTGTTGACTGAACTTTTTAATTATCTAATATCCACACATAATTTGAGTCTTCTAGGAAAAATACATCCTCCTATGTTTTTCACATAAAATGTAATTGAATGATTTCGAGTTTCTGATTGACTATGAAGGGATTGAAGAAGTGGTTAAGTTGTTAATCATTGGGTTGAGGGTAATTTGAGGCGCGAGTGATATGATAACGTGACCTTAAACCACCAAGACCTTACAAAGCACTCGTTCGAAATTTTATTTTTTTTAGTTACCGAACCTCTTTGCTTAGGTAGGAGGCAACTGGTGAAAAGTTGTGATACAACCACAAACGGTTATCGGGTAGCTGAAAATTCAGGAATGAAAATTATGAAGTGAGAGTTTTTGGCAGTCTGAAAATCTTGAATGGTTCTGAAGTGGTGAAAGGTCCGGATTCCCTGAAAACCACCTGTTTAGGCAGGATGCATCCTAAAGTGGTGAAGGGTGTCTTGAAATGGTCAAGTGAGAGTTTTGGGCAGTCTAAAAATCACGAATGGTCATGAAGTGATGAAAAGTTCAAAGACCATGAAAACCACCCTTCACCACTTGAGGATGCAGCCTGCCTAAACAGGTGGTTTTCAGGGTCTTTGGAACTTTCACCACTTCAGGACCATTCAGGATTTTCAGACCTAAATGGTCCTGAAGTGGTGAAAGGTCCGAAGACCCTGAAAACCACCTGTTTAGGCAGGTCGCATCTTGAAGTGGTGATGAAAAATATGACTGTTCTTAACCTTCTCTCGATACAGCGGGGAACTGATCCTTCAACGTTGGACGACCAGAATGTCTACTTAGAGTTTTTTTTTTTTTTTTTTTTTTTTTTTTTTTTTTTTTTTTTTAAGCTTCACCATTCATTACAAAAAAACATCTTAGGACGAGGCCATGGATCTCACAATTCTACCCGGAGCTATCCTGGCAGCAGCACCCACTTTAGCTTATTAGCTTAGCTCTGAGTGAGGCAACTGAAGCTACATCATAAGCCAGTTGGAAACCAGGTCTTACGCCCCATTCTACCAAGACTTTCCAAAAGTTAAGCTTTGAAGCACAGTGAAAAAGGGAAGAGCATACCATATGAAAAAGACATCGAACACTAAAGTCTTGAAGGATATAGCTAGCCAGGTCGACCCTTCTTCTTTTCTTTTCTTTCTTTTTCTATTTTTTTATGCCCTGTTTGAGGGCATTCTCGAGTACGTGTAATGAGAGGAAATAAACAAAACAAAAAAAAGGAAACATAGATTTCGTTGTAATAGCGGTCAGATACATTCCGGAAAGTACTAGTGTGAGTATAACCTCAGTGAGGGTCTTTTATGTGAACGTCGAATGCACGTTACCTAGTTGGCAAGCCACAAATAAATAATAATAATAGAAAATGACCATGGTAATTGTCAGATACATTATGGGCAGTACTTGTGTGAGTATGCCTTCAATCAGGCCTTAGCCCATTGTTGAATGTACACAAAAGGTATCTCTAGTTTGATATAACCATAATGAGTATCAGCGTACAAGTTGGCCCTGAGCAAGTTTCTCACGTGCGAGAGAAGTACGCCTTGTCAGAGTAACCGGTTGGAGCTCCACCTATAGCCTCACGAGAAGACGACAAGATATACTAGATCGTGGCTGTCCTTTTTTTTTTTCTTTTTTTTTTTTGAACATTTCTTAATCTCATCGGAACATCCTTGCACAAAGTCATGCTAATATTCCCTGTATAGATCCAAGTTATAAGGGAAGATTCTCTCCCATATTGCACATAGACAAACCTCCACAAATTTTTGATGAGGTGCGAACAACACGCCTTGTCAGAGAGAAGGTACGTGTAGAAAACAAAACATGATGGTGACTAACGTTTTTGCTTTCGCCCCCCCCTTATACCTCTCGTCCCTGCACAGGGTCATGTAATCTTCACTGTATCTATCAATGTTTTAAAGGAAGATTCATTATCTTTTCTAAAACGAGATACAACTTGTTTCGTTTTTTTCGTTTCAAATACAACACGCACAAAGGATAAACCTTTTTTTTTTTCTGCTATTCTGTTGTTGTTTTTTTCGTTTTTTTCTCGTGAGAACTCGTGATATTGTTCACTGGTCGTTCCTTGTCGTTTTCAAAACGGATGACCTCCGCACCTTTACCGAGGCTCTACCCAGCCTGTACCAACCCTGCCCAGGCCTTCCATGAATTCAGGAAGAGCAAAAAGTTTGGTTGGGCGGGGTACTGGTGATTTAAGGGTTGAGCACGTTAGAACATCAAATGCATTTGATTGTGTTTACATGTAAGGTACAAAAATAATGAATGGTTGGTCAAATGTGTTTTATACACGGGAAAACTTTTTGAGGCAAGTCGTATTAGTGGCAGAAAGAATGATTCACCTAAACGTCATATAAACTTTCTATCTGACTATGTAATATACTAAGTGTATATATAAGTCGGATCAAAATCGACGTCATGATTGTTGGACGTTTGAGTCCATGAAGGGAATTGAAGTTTTTTGTTCAGTCCACGAATTCGCTCTCAGGGATTGTACATCCAGATGCCGCCACTTACAATCATTGTGATTTGCTTCGAAGCAAACTGTCGTGGAGGCTCAACAACTTTCTCATCGACTATGTGATGTTACAGATATAAAAACCTCATGACACTCTTCAACCGATATTTTAGTGTTCTGTGCAACCTCAAAACTCACAAAGGGTCACATACCTTTGGTATCACGTAAAGCGTCATCATAGTGTCAAACCTTACGGTCTCACATGTCTAAGTATTATGGTCACACTTACGCACGTTCTACATATACACGATTTTGCACATCTTATAACTTACTTTATCGACATAAAATAAGTTACGGAACGAAGAGGATAAAGAGATTAAACACCTATTTCTAAATACGAATGTAATATAAAGAGAAGAGGTTTCACGTAGTCCGGTTTGATCCTAGTCGATCGAAATATAGTTAGGTTTGGCATATCAGCGCTATGGGCGACAATTCTTGCAGGAATCCCGTTCTAATGTTTAGGTAGGCATACCCCGTATGCTACAACGTACAAGAAACACCTTCAATGGTTCACCTCTACCACAGTATGTAAAAATCACCCCATGTAGATCGGTAGCCCAATTAGGATATTCCTACCTAAGGATGGTGACAACTCCCTTGGTGGAGAAACGTTGTGCCTTATGCGGCCCTATCCTATTTTCGGGACTCATGAGACGTATATTTGGTACATTCGATCAAAGCGATAACCTCCTTCGAGTCTCTAAAATAGGCCTACCTATGACAGCCTGAAGTGAAAAATAATAATTTTTGGCATTCATGGGCGAGATAACCCCTTATCGCATTACGTATCACTCTTGTATAACCTACCTATTGAGGTTGTCATAGGTAGGCATTGCACAAGAATGCCAAAAATGTTTCACTCCGGCATATCACTCTTGCATAACATGGGCGAGATAACCCTTTACCGCAGTGCACAAGTAAGTGCTACGCTGTCGGAGCAAACACCCTTACAAGGGTATTTGCTCATGATTTTGCATTCGATGGAGGATCGACGTCGGTTACCATACCGGAAACAGCCTGAAGTGAAAAATAAGAATTTTTGGCATGTCGACATGAAGTTAGTTTCTCGACCATTTAGGACGAGGTCGCTAGGTGATTATATGCCGTGATACGCAGTGTACGAAAACATGTAAAGATTAGTAAAAGTTAAAAGTCTTCGGTCGCAAGAGTTGGAGGATTGGAAAAAAACAAGAAAAGGTCGCACAGGATGCAGCGACCACAATCTAAATCAGTCAAAGGCTCAGACGATAAGGCAAAAATGAAGACGTCCAGGAGCGTCGGACCGGCAGGTATAGGAAAGTCGGTAGGTCGCGCTGCCGTAAAGTCTAAAGTCGACTGAAAAATTAGTATAACCTCGGTAATGCAGCCGGGGCAGTCAAAAGAAACACATTGCCGACCATAATAGGTAACGACAGTTGGTACATCTGTCCTTACTTGTATGTTGTGAGCGAGGTTGAGGCTACCGCTCAGCCTCCCATATGTAGAAAAAAAGTTGCCTCTTGGGTGGTTACTCTTGGACCACGCGACCACCGAAACAACCAGTGCCTCGATCTCTTTGAAGGAGGACACTGTTGTAAATTCTGATATCGTCCGCACAGGGTCTAAACTCAATCTGCTTGACCTAGTACCCTCCTCGCTACTGGTACTGGGCCTCTAAAAAAGCCAACTTTTGTCTTTTTCTGCTCGGCCTCGAGTACCCGGCACATCAACCTCTACATGGTGTGGTACTGACCTACCCACTACTTGAGTGTTTCCGCCGCCGCAACCCTTGATGTCGTGGCCATAGGTAAGTATCAATCTTCGGGTCATCCGATAAACCAGGTGCCCTTGCGGGTCACACACACACACACTTAGAAACAGGCTCAGACCGCTAGTTGGGCTGAGCTAGTACTCTATACATAGTAAAATTGTTCCCCATCTTTTCGATATGGGAACTAGCTCAGTAGGTTAGAGGGGCAAATTGATAAATAAAGGGTGTCGGGATTGAGTCCGCCTGACCCTGAGTTAGTTCTTTTTCCCTCTTCTTCTTTTTTTTCTTCTCGCACCTCCTTTTCCTGCGCGACCACTTTTTTTTTCTAGTTCGTTTGCGCTATCCCCCCTCGCTCCTACTCGCTTTTCTTTCCACTTTTCACATATTCCCCTCTCGTTCTTCCCTACGCTGTACCTCCCGCGCCTTCGCTATCTCGCGCCGGACTTCTTAGCGGCCAAGTCTTTCACGATCTCGGTCGGATCTACCCCGGTTTCAGCGGTGAATTCATAAAGTGAATCCAAAAAAAGAAATCACGGGATTCGATAAAAAAAATAAAAAGAAGAAAACTAATAAAACAAGGAAAACGAAATCTAACTAATAAAACTAAAAAAAAAATAAAAGAAAAACAAAAGAAATTGCACTACTAACCACCCCGTCGTGCCAACTGTCACAACGGGGTCTAGTTGTACCTAGTTCCAATCTCGAGGTCACAGGTTTGAGCCCCACCCGACCGAAAACGGGGTAAACTAAAGTCGAGCTTAGGGAGGAAGAGCGCGTGAGGGGGAGAAAATGGTCGTGCAGGCAAAAGAGGGAGGCGCACGAAGACAAAGAAGGAGAAGACGAAGAAGAAGAAGAAGAAGAAGAAGAAGAAGAAGAAGGAGGAGGAAAAGAGGGGGAGGGTGAAGGCAACTTACCTATTGCCTATTCCCAACTTCGGCACCCTTGTCCCGTAGGCTTCAGATAGGAACGGTTGTGACCTTTGTCGAGGCATTGTTTTCGTGTCAGCACTCACGACGAACGCACTCCGCGTATCTTAGAGACATCGAGACTTGGAGAGGAGATTCTGCGTACGTTAACCGTCCGAGTTATTTCACGGAACGACGCACCGACCAACAGGTAAGTCTCCTACCTCGCGATTGTAAGTACGATACCTCTATCGGTAAATGAATGAAATTGAATGTATCTACTGCCACAACACGAAAGTATACACTACTCCTGGCTTGTGGGTGTATGGATGAACGAGTGTATCACGCGACTACCTCATACTACTTTCGCAAATAGCATGAGTTAAAACTGATGAGTCTTCCGATTGAACATGGAAAAATACGCCTCCACACTTGTTCGATGGATTGTATGTGTATGTGTGATGAATCGTGGGAAAGGAATCTATGCTATTTTCGTCGATAGAATGAGCAAAATCAAGTGAATCTACCGAGATATGCACTTGTGTGCATGTGTGCGTGTGGGTGTGTGTGTGGATGGCGCAGCGAACCTCATACTACTTTCTTCAATCGGATGAGCAAAATGTGCGTGTGTGCTCCGATCCTGCTGCTACCTCACGCTATTAGCATCGATAGGATAAGCAAAACGAGTGAATCCACTGCTAGAACATGAAAAAATACACTGTCGCGCTACGTTTCTTTGAGTGTGTGTATGCGTGTGAGTGTGCATGTGTGAGAGTGTGTGGGAGGATTGTGCAACGGATCTCTTGATACTTCCATCGGTAGGGTAAGCAAAATCAAATGTGCTTACCTCTAAAACACTGAAAACTACGGGAGTGTGTGCGTATAGGTGGGTGGGGGAGTGTTCAAGCCTCCAACCCACGACTGGTCAAACAGATGAACAAAATCGGGTGAATCTACCGCTAAAATAAGAAAATCTACGTTACTAATTATGCGTGTGTGTGAGTACACGCATATGTGTATGTGTTAGAAAGAGAGAGGGAAAGGAAGGGAGAGTACTCACCTCGATAAAATGGAGGAGATTGACTGCCGACCCTGAATGTAACACACCCTCTCTATGACTGTATCAGACCAGAAAGGTAGCTGATATGCGTTCATTATCTCGTATTATTATTACTAGTAGCAGTAGTAGTAGTATTAGTATTATTATAGTAATTTGATATCGGCTTCGTTTTTATCTATGAAATACCAGAAGGTGAGAGTAGTTGGGGGGAAGCGAGAGAGAGGGGAAGGCGATCGGGATAGCAAGGAGAAGAAAAAGGGGCGCGTGCAGATACTTGGTCGACGCACGGACCATGACGAGCTTGAGCTCGACCAAGACGTGCGAAGGCGGCTACAGGCGCGCGAAGGAAATTAAAGGAAGAATGCGCCTGATGGAGGAAAATATACAGGCGTGGGGGAGTAGAGGAGATGGCAAAGATGGAGGCAGGTGAGTAGCGCGAGGAGTTGGAAGAAGGATTCATCTGGGGAGATGGAAGAGTAGCACCATGACGAAGGAAAGGAAAGCATCAGGAAAAGGGAGGGGGATCGCACGGTGGGGTAACACTAGCAGGCGAGAGAGGGGATGACTGCACATAAAGAGAATGTGTGCAGTGAGAAAAGGGCGTAAACAAAGAAGAAAAAGAAGAGGGAGGAGAAAGAGAAGGGAGGAGAAGGCTACTTACATGATCTTGTGATTAAATAATGGCGACATTCAGCGCGTGTAGGCCATGACGCTCGTCGGAGAGTATAGTTGAGGCCGTGTTGTGGTACTGTTTTCGTGTCCGCAGACATAACGTTGTGATTCCGCTGCTCGAAATATAGCGACTTGGTAAGGAGGCGCGTGAGGAGGAGAAAAAAAGAAGAAGAAGAAGAAGAAGAAGAAGAAGAAGAAGAAGAAGAAGAAGAAGGAGAAGAAGAAAGAATAAGGAAGGAGAAGAAGAAGGAGAAGGAAAAAAAAAAAGGAGGAAGAAGAAGAACGGGAGCAGTGCACGATAAAAGAAGATGAAGTCACGTGAGCTATACTCTGTTTCTGAGACAGAAGGAGAAAGTTGAGAATGAATGATGAGAGAGCACATACCTGGTGTAGGTAGTGGTCTGCATTGGTCGACATATTCGAGTACTTCGTTGGCTGCCGAAGTCAACAATCACATTGTTATTCACTAGGCGGGAAATAGCCATTTAGGAAGTAGGTTGGGCACCGAATGCCAAGTAGGGAGAAAAACCTGGATACATATGTTGGTGGTGGCGGGAGCAAAGCTCTCATAGACATTGGTTTTCAGTGTTACGATTCTCCTTTGGTATCATATTGGTGCGATGCTGCTTTACGATATGACGTTCGATGTGATTATGCAATTTGATTATTGTTATTATTATTATTATTATTATTATTATTATCGATGCAATTTAATTTTGTAAGGGCGCATGGTGATCTTGGGTGCACGTAGCATCTATGAGAGGGATCGAGGTTGATGAGTGATGCCTGAGACATACCTAGTGCTTGAGGCGAACGACATTTGGCCGAGATTTGCTCGTACTTCAGGGGGGTTGTTGACGTCACCAACGAAAATTGTAGATAGGCTAGGTAGGATCTGCCCAGACACTGTAGATAGGCTAGATAGGATCTGCCATTCGTAGTCTGGGCGTTGAGCGCCAGATAAGACGTCGACATTGGTTCTTTGTTGATGATGTTGAGACTATTCCGACACCGTCACTTATTAGCTTTTGCTGTGCCATTATTTGGTGGAACTAAAGTTCGCTATCGCTCATTTTCCTTGCATTTTATTTGAATTCATTATTTTTATTCTTATTCTTATTCTTATTCTTATTATTGTTATTATTATTATTATTATTATTTTACAATCAGACTCGCTTTCTTTCTTACTTCACATACATGCAAATAGGCAACACACCGAACTGGCGACTAACGCCCAGCTCAAAACTCAGAGGCATGGAGCCAAAAACACAGTTCGATTACAAGTTTGCCTCAGATGACTACGGCATACCGGTGCCCAACGACTCTCTGTTTGTCACTGCGTACCAACTCCATTGTTGACATACAATAAACTCAGAACACCCTGAATATCCCACAAGCATTCACCCTGTATCATGCACACATTACACTCTCTACCAGTTACGATGACTACGGCCGCTGTCACCCACTACAGCTATGGCTAAGCTCTCTCTTTCAGCCCACTTCGATGTTGGGCACATTTGCAGGCCACCCCACACAAATCGCTCAGGTAGCGCTTCCGCATGGCTCACGCGACAATGATGAATGGCTGGACGCTGCCTCTGGATCTGTACTTCTGTTCGCTGCTAGTTTGCCTCGTCTCCACCGGGCCATGAGTATATACAGTCCCACGCGGTACTTTGCTGTCTGAACTAAGTGAGACTAGGACTGGGCACCGTTGACTCAGCAAGGGTAGACTGCACCAATTGCTCACTTGCCTCTGGTCTGCTATGAGCTGCGTTTGAAGGGCCACTTCCGGACCTTCCGGAAATCTGCGGGCTTGGCCCTTCGACACTGTAGCAGCTAATGACCTCGACTCGCAGGACTGTAGCAGCAGTGACCTTGACACTTCAGGGCTGTAATAGCTGCAACTCTGACTCTTAGAGGACCTACAACGACGACTTCCTGGATCTGCTAAGATCTACAGATGACAGGTCTACAGATCAAACCCCTACAACCTACGGACCTACGACAACCTACCAACTGCTGCGAATGTGCAGGTCACGGGCTTAATTCTTAAGGTCGAAACAGATACTGTACACAACTGAGGTGAGGACTAGGGATCGAGCCCGGGGAGCTGCAGCGGCTACTGCTAAAGGTGAAATCCGTTTCAATTATTATTATTATTATTATTATTATTGTTATTAACTTATTATTATTATTATTATTGTTATTGTAGTGAACCCATATCGTGAAGACAGTCGTCAACAATACAAGTCCAGATGAGTGTCAAGCAATTGACGATTATCAATAATCTTGTTCGTGCCCAGATACCGAGGAGATGAGAAGGCATACACAAACGAGGTAGATAGGAGGGAGAAGAGAATTAGAGAGTGGGGAAGATAGACAAATGCCCACTTCTTCCTCGGGTTCCCTCCACGAATCACCACCTCAGTAACCAGTGATCTGAACAAGCATCTGAAGTAACATGAATGTGCCACGTGGCACGTCAAATCAGTCCCTCATCAGCGTGGGGCAATGTCAACATGAAGACCGTCAGGTACGAATCCACGATCGCTCCACAGTTTCGATCTCCTCTTGAATGACGATAGTCAGAACAACAATACAAGATACGTAGTTTCGCCTCGTCAACAAATAGTAGGACGCGTGGCTCCTGCCACGTCAGAATGCCAAACGGGTGCAAGCCAGGCATCATGTCGAACCAACAACAGGCAGCCGAAGTCGTAATATCAGCATAAGCCAGTGTTGGTATCAATGCATGATGTCAACATCGACGCAAGAAATAATGAATGTCAAAGCCAGGAAAGTCAGGACTTATGTAGCATTGACTCGGGGTCTGGACCCGGGATGCTGCGACCCTCAACCGTCCAAAAATCTCGATGCAAATGAAGGCCCAAATTGGTATGAAACCGATTTCCCCCCGGTCTGGATGCTTGTCTGGGTACCTGCACACAACAAGTGAGTGTGTCCAACCAAGGTCCTAGGCGCGGTATCTTTGACTCTACAATTGATTTTGACCTTTGAATTTCCTCTGTGCAGCGTTTGGTCACACAACCAAACGCGACAGACTCAGGCCTGGGCGCACGCAGTCACTCACGGTATTTGTTGACTGGACTGAGTAAGATTGGGGCTGGGTATTGCTGACTCGGCGTGGGTAGATCTCACCACGTAGCTATGGGTGTGTGCATAAGGAACGGGAAGAAACACGTTGTGACGCAGAGGAAGAGAGACACTCATACGCAAAGAGTGAGAAGGAAGGGAAAAACGGGTGACGAGGTACGTACCTGGTGCATGAAGAGAGGTCGTCATCGGAGGTTGACATCGTGAACATTGGTCTATGAGTGTCGAAGTGAGCCTGTTGAATGAACACAGTTGTAGGTAGGATAGTCGACTATGGTAGGATCGCGCGGGGCGTCAGACCAAAAAGACGCCGTTTACCGTGTTAGTATGGCTCGTTACTTCACTGTATTGCTCTGTGTGGATGAATACTCGGTGTGCTTGTGCTCTATGCTCATGCATGACTTCTCAAACATTTGTTGATTTCACAAGTTGGTTTTCTGTATATCGTTCATAATCATATTCCTTGCATTATTATTATTATTATTATTACTATTGTTAATTATTAGTTATTAATGATTATTTTTGATATTGCTATTATTAAACATCATGGGTCGGAGAAGGAGGAGGTGTGGGGCACTGGAGAGGAAAAAAACAACATCATTGTGTGACGGTACTTACCTCCTCCATCCTTCTCCATTTCTCCCGTAATCTAATACCCTTATTTCCTTGGTTTTTACAACTTTCTGGAATGGTATGATTTCAATGAAGTAAAAGTTTACTCTGTAGAAAAAGGGTGACCAAACAGACAGACAATAGGGTGATTGCGGGAGCTCTGCCGGAGTTCAGAAGGAACTCTGAAGGCAGGGAACCATGAGGTACACGTCACTTTCATTCCCGTATACCCATACAAGCTACAACCTTCTACTGAACTGCCTGTATGGGTGTGTGATATACTGTTTGTGCTTCTTCAGAACTAAACTGTATCGAAATGAAAAAGGTTATATGATTGAAGTAAGAATCCTGCCTGATGAAAGGAAGGAACCTAGGAGAACCGAGAAGAAACCTAGTCAGCTTGGCTTTGGGAGACAAAGCCGTGTGATGGAGGCTCCCGTGGAGTCGTCGCACTGCTTGCATGAACTGACGGAGGTGAATGATGGGATGCTCTCATTCGAATTCACCCGACTAAGTAACGACCGGATGAAATGTCTGTTTGACTCCAACATTGGTGATGGGAAGTTGCCGTGCGATTTCCTTGATACCTTACGTGCTGAATCTAGGAGGTAATCTGGTACAGGGCTTCTAAGCTAGGACGACTAACGTAAGCAAAGGTAGTAGGAGGCTCCCGTGGGGCTCTCCTATCACCTATCGGACCAGATTTGGAAGGGAATTAAGTATTCACCGTTTAGTACACGAACTCCTAAGTCTTGGACTATCCGTCCGATTCCCGTGGGGTCGGCATACCTCTTGCTCATTCACGATGCATAGGTAAGAAAGGTGAATGGTCAAAACAACTTAACTAAGAGTTGTTTTGACTGATCTCCTACGCATCAAACTGGTAGTAGGATAACTCTCGTGGGGTCGTCCTAAATATTTGTTTGATCTGAAGATCAACTAAGAAGAAGAAGAAATGAGGTGATTGTGTTTGGACAGTAGAGGGATACTCTCGGGTGAGTAACCCTACTACTTCTTTGGGTGTGACTGATGGATGACATGAGTAATTACTAACGACCTATCTGTCTAACATTTAATGAGGTTATGGGAGGCTCCCGTGGGGTCTTTCTATCGCTTGATCAAAGGAGTGGTATTCGCAGTCAGTTGGGTAGTAGTAGGATAACTCTCGCGGGGTCATCCTATTACAACCTCGGACCTGAGCTGGCTACTAACACGAGAGTGAAAAGATATCACCTTACTATTCATTCTCTGACAATCTACTTACACCTCATTTATCCAATCATCAAATGGGTAAAAGGGTAAACTTCCATATGAGTTGCCCTAGGGCCATACCCGAAAGGATAAAACTATTTACTACCCAAGGAAGGAATAGGAAGACTCCCGTGGGGTCATCCTATTGTTTGCTCAGCTCTATCTTGACAAGCTTGGTAGGATACTCCAGCAAAAGGAGGAACTGGTGTTTGCCTGTGTCTAGTAACTCAATCCTAACTCGTTTAATTCTGAGAGAGTAGTAGGGAAGCTCCTGTGGGGTCATCCTACTACGCTTTTAAGCATAGACTGAGCTATGATAAAGGAATAATAGGGCACTTCCGTGAAGGCCACCTATTGCTGATTTGAGTTATGTACCGATCTCTGATAAGAGCCGATCTGAATTGTTGATGAATGTTGAAAGAAGAGTTGGAGTTGCCTCATAAAAGAAGTTGGGTTTAGGGTTTCCCGATTTGTCACAAAAACCTAAAGCTGCCAGGCGGTGAATCACTTTCCGCATATCAACGAGTAAAGTGACGTGACCTGCTCGTTGAACGCGTACAATTCGACTTTTCCCATTGTATGTTTGTCGATATTCGAAGGCCACGAAGTGGGAGAGCCTGTAGGAGCTGATAAGAAATTCGAGAAAAGTCGGCCCGTGGGCAAGTTCATACATATAATATTCATGAATATTATATGTATGTTATGCAATATTCTATACATATCTATACATATTCTCATTGTGAAGAATATAAAAATTGTGTAAATTCAAGAAATTATACATAAATAAGATTATACATATTTTATAAAGATATAGAGATTATATAAAGAAAATCCTACGAGATGCCAAAATGTTCAGTCAAATTATTCTGCCTTAATTAGACATTCAATTAAATGAGGTATGCAAAGCTTCTCAAAACAAAATACAGACTTTCATTCAAGCGCGTAAAACAAAATTATCGTACTTTTGTAGTGATTTCATAATTGAACAAGTCCGAGTCTATTATGTTCGATATGAGAAAGATTGGATTCTCGGTGTGAATGGACCTTCAATTAATTGTGGTTTCTAGTTCGTGAGTGGGCGAGGAGGGATTCGAACCCCCGACACCGTGGTTCGTAGCCACGTGCTCTAATCCACTGAGCTACAGGCCCCATGACATTCCGATTCATGGGAAGTCAAAAAGATCTAATGACTATTTTTTTTTTTATAATAAAGATGAAAGAAGTGATCCTGGCATCGAGTTATTTTCCCATAAAGCTTCCTCTACAGTATTGTCACAGCGGTARAKTGATTACTTAAAAGTATATCTATTTTAGAGAGTCGATCCAAATCCCATGCAATAGAAATTTAATGAGATATATCATGGGTACCCCCAGGGGAAGTCGAATCCCCGTTGCCTCCGTGACCAGCTAAACGATAGGGGCCTTTGGAATACTAAGAAATAATAGAATAGAATACGTCAATGCAAGAACAAAAATTATATACATACATATATATGTATGTATATAATTTTTGTTCTTGCATTGACATGTTTATAGTTAGTTATTGTGATGTTGATTATAAAGGAAAGGCCGCTGTGATGAAATTTGGTAAACATACAGGTATGAGGTACCTGCGGCTTGTCCATTCCGGTTTGACCGTCCAAGAATAAGATTGGTTCCACTTCTTTGTTTTTTTTTTGCTATATGTCATCTTTCAGTGTTTTTGCTTATGTGTAGAATGTAGAGTAATTGATAAGTTACTTTGAAAAAATAGAGTATTATAAATAAAGCAATACATCTTTATATTTATTTAGTTACATGGTACTTATATCCGAATTTCTAAATTAATCCAATGAATGATAAAATGATATAGTCAAATAATAATAGATATTTTGTATTTACTTTATGAAACTTAAATGACTACTATAACGAAATAAGATCGGAGTTATTATTCTATAACAAATAGAATTAGGAAGTGCAATAGGATTTAAGAGTTGAAATATAAAACTATCTATAAATAGAATCAATTTATAATGAAAGTCAAAGTTATACATGTAAATAGTTACTATCTTCCAAAAAAAAAAAAAAATTAATAATATTGGCAAGAAAAAAAAAAAAAAGAATGATTTTTACTTTAAAAGTAGGTGATTCAATTTTATTTTCTCCTATAAATATTAATTAAAGTTTTAATAGAATACAATTTTCTCAACAAGCAAATAAATCAATTCTATTATAACAAAAAGAGAGAAATACATTACATTTAAATAGAAAAAATACAATCATTCAATGAAACAAAAAATGATTTATCCAAAATATATAAATAACAAGGCCTTCTCAACTACTTGTTGTAACTAATAAAGGGATACTCCCATGTGAGTTATTCGGTCGCTTGCACAAGATTACTTAAACTGCTTGATTACATGAGGACTGCATGAACTTTGAAGAGTGGTTGAGTGGTCCATTGGGGCTACTTGACTACTCCTTTGATTAATCGATTGTCTGAAATTTATCAAGTAGTGGAAGATTCTCGGACGACTTAACCCACTGCTTGCGTATGTCAGAATAAGAAGAAGAGAAAGGAAAAATGGAACGCTTCAGCGAGAGTGACTCCAAACGTCATAAAAGAAGCAGAATAGAGGGCAAAATACCTTGGGGAAAAAAAATTAGAAAAGAAGAGGTTCCGCGTAAACTCAGTTCATTAATAAACTCCTGAGGGGGAAACCACCAATGACATAGATTAATCTCAACTAGATTACCATGTAAGCACTAGAAGGGATGTGCTTACCCCGATGAGAGAAAATGAAATGATGAAAAATAAAGGAAAAACGATTCCTTTAAGCCGTCAAGGTCATGGGCATTAATCTCCTTGAAAATGAGAAAGGGACAGACTGAAGAGTTTTGTAGAAGTAGGAGTAGGCATTGAACTTTGGGATATGGTTTCCAGAGTTTGGAATCTGAAGGTCCGATCCTTAGAAACGATTGAGGGAAATACGAGGAGGAGATGTTGAATTGTTGTTGACCTGTGTGTGTGCAAGTCTGGGCTCGTTTTACTGTTGCATTTGAAGGAAGAGATCTACAAAAGGATCCAAACTTTTTGTTATCACTCGATAACAGGTCGGTTTTACCGATTCAACTTTTCCCTTGGCTTGATATCTGCATTTAAAGACAAACTCTATATTCAGTAAAACTGTCATCTGTGGTTTGTGCCTAAATGTTCTTAATCGCTCTCAAGGGTCCTTTGAATGATGTAAGGGGGTTGGGCTTAAAGAGTCTCAGGAATGATGCAAGGGACAAGTCTATGTTGTGGAGGTTAACGCCGTTAGTGCATGGCATGCGAATTGTCCTTGCATGTTTTGTGCAAGACTGTTTTGTGCGTGATCTTTGATTGAACTGGACCTGATCTGTTGAAGAGTCTTGGACACATAACACTTGTGAAAGTGGGAAGAGTTCCTAGCGGTAATACCTCCATATTCGTTATCAGTCTATATAACTTATATACTATCTGATGCTCAGTCATATCAACGGAAAAATTGTGGGCATTTTTTTGGGCGGTTTATCAAATGTGGGCACCTCCAAAAAAGGCGAAACCGAAGACGCGTCGTAGTCGCACGGGACCTTGACAAAAAAGGCAAAACTGGAGACGCGCCGTAGCCGATGCCACCGTAGGTCGAGACACCAACAAAAAACGTAGGGCCACAATGAAGAGGCACGCCGTACACGTGGCAGGGCGAAACTGGAGACGCGTCGTACTCGCACGGGACCTTGGCAACAAAAAGGAACGACGCCGCAAGGGGGCACAATACATGAGTTACGGAGGGTCCAGCGTCGCGACAAAAAAAATAAAAAAAGGCCTCGACACTAAAACAGAGAAAACGGACATGCGGGAAAAAAAAAAAAAGACATCCGACAAAATATATCTGATTAAGGAAGGATATATGTTTTTTTTTTT
>BFEA01000346.1:1553713-1581963 GCA_003427395.1 Chara braunii | reverse complement strand
CTACTGGTCGTAATCCCTTTTCCCCCATCTTTAATTATGACATTAAAACAATCAAATTTTGAGGCCTCATTTCGGCCCCGGTCGTATGCTGCAAAGCGTTGCGRCGAGCTCTGTTCCYGCGACGCCTCTTCGCGGCAGGCCAATCCGGCTCTGAAYGGCCGGAAATGACGGTCTCTGGTTTCGCCGAGTGTGCCCACCGATCTCGCTATTCTCTGAGGGCTACCCGTAAGGTTCAGCGCGCCCAAATTCAAGGGCGCCCTGAGCTCCCCTAATTTCCGCTGCCTGGTCTAACCAGAGTTCCGTCAAAACTCAGATTCGTCTTTGCGCCTAAGTCCCAAAACCGTAGATTTCAGGCGGCGCACTGCTTGTGGCCGCCTGACACCGTATGGGTGTAGGTGGAGTAGTCTCATATGTCTTAGGCGCACCACGGTCTCTAACCCCTATCTCAGTCGGACATGTCTCTGGTACTGGCAGTGTCCCAATCTCAAGGATAGATGAGTCACCTCGTCTCTGAGACCCTACTGGTGAGGCCTCCTCCCCCACATCACATGTCGGAAGGATCCTCCCAATATCAGCAGTCAACTCTTGATCCCTCTCCTCTAGATCATCCCCTCGATCCTGACATCCTCAACGCCTGCCCATCATCCTAGGCCTGGGTGGGATTTTTGGTTGCTCACTCTCTCTCCGCCTCTCTCGCGATCGCCCCTCATCGTCCTTATCCCTCTCTAGCTGCGCTCGCGGACGTATCATGAGCTCCGGGATATAATCCCCAACCTCTCTGCGTAGCCTGCGTCATCTGCTAGCGGTGAACGTTCCTCTAAGCGTCGCTATAAGCTCCACCCAAGTCTATGCTTTGTGTGACATGGTACTCACCTCATGTCTAAGCTCCGGGATAACCCAGTGTCGTACCTGCCTAACCCTCTGTGCCTCAGTCCATCTCTGCCCATCCCCAAAAATGATGAAAACCTGAAGGAACTCATCCATGTTAGCCCCATAAAACCGCAAGGGCTTATCCGGTTGATCAATGGGTTGAGGCCGCAATCTCAGCATCCGCCTGGCGAACTACCTCAAATCCAATGACTCTCTCACAATCTGATCCACACGCTCCTCATAGCTGCCAATACCCCTAACCCTCTCTGTCATCTGAGCGAAATTTAACCCAAGGATCCGAACCTGCCTAACTAATCCGTCCAAAAATGGAAATACATGTTCATCCCCGTAACGGAATGGGTCCAGAATCGAAGACGTGGCTAGTCGCTCATCTCCCTGTCCCACCATCCTCCCGCCTCTCCAAATAGTGACCAACTTCGAAAAGTCAACCCTGCACAAACAAGAAGGACAAACGATAGTGAAAAACAGAAGTAAGCACAAGAGAAGAAGGGGAATGCCTATACTAACTGACCCATGCAAATCTCTCATACTCTCAGACGATTGACCTGACTGACGAACCAAAAACTCATACTAAGACCTATCTAAATACCAACACACAATCTTGTCCTATCACTAATGCAAGGTACCACCTAATAAGACGAGGGATCAGATAATATCCCTATCTACGGTGTTTTCCGTCACCTTTACCTTAGTCTCGAGCCTTGAACTTTTTTAGTTTCGAACCCGAGACCCAGTCTCTCCATGGTGTGTCGTTAAGCTCCTCAATCTCATACGCTCCATGCTGCCCACACCGTTTAATGCGATATGGGCCTAGCCACCGCTTGTCCAACTTGTGCGACCACTGCTTTTCTAGCGATGAGTCGTATAGTAGTACCACATCACCGACTTCCAATGGCTCCTTCCTGACTCGTGGGAGGAAATCTCACCTCTCCTTGTCCCCTAACCGACTGTCCGTTACCCGATCTGCAGCTTTCTGGATCCTTTCTTCCGCGATGCCAACTTGTCTGACCCGCAAATCTAGTAACTCTTCGAAGGACAAGGTGCTCTCCATATCCTGTCTCCTCCATGTCTTCAGAAAGCTCTTTATCGGGAGAGTGGCATGTCGTCTATACCATAGCGTTGTTGGTGCGTACTCCGTGGATCTCTTAATCATGATATTCTCCACGAAGAAAGTTGCGCGCATGTGCTTAGGCCACGGGTTCTCCCTGCCATTTGTCCAATTTACCAATAGATTCGTGATGGTGGTATGTCCTCTTTCAACCGGGGCGTTTGTCTGCGGGTGTGCCATAGTCGTATAGCTGGCTTGTACGCCATACTCTTGCAACAAGGTTCACACTTCTCCACAGGTAAACTCAAGCCCCCTATCCATCATGAATTCCACTACGAAAGGATATCTGAGGAAATATACAGAGATGCACAAAACCAATGTCTCACCGTCTTGCTGCGAATGACTCGCCCATCAACAAACCCCGTAAGATTATCCCGTGCGTCGAAGATGTAGTTGTAGTTGCCCACTCTCTGAGACATTGTCAATAGGTCCAAATAGACCACAGCCCTTGCATCACGTACAATCCGTGGGTGCAATTGTTCCTTGTACATAGTCGACGCCCTGATTTGACATGGAATACATGACTCGCAATCCTTGCGAATCATCTCACTCATCCCTTCCCAGTAGTAAAACTCTCGTTCCTTTGCATACGTCAAGGCGAATGCTTTGTGGCCGTCTGCGGGTCCATCATGAAGTGCAACTATAACGTCTATCTAACGATTTTGGTCACAGATCACCCTTCTCGGGTTGCCAACCTCGTTTTTGATGAAAAGGTACTCATCCCCGATTAAAAAACGAGGTCGCATCTCGAGTACCTTCTTAGTTATTTCTCTCTTTCTGATCTCACACGAGAGAAGTAAACCCAATTCACGGTATACGCCTTCGTACTCATCAACGTGAAAAACCTCCGTTATCTCTCCTTTTTCGAACTCGTCCTCTTCCATATCTCTAACAGGGTCTTGACTCCTTCCTCCATCCTCGTGTACTTGGACAATCGAGTTGAAGAGAAAACAGACATCCGTCGCATACCTTGCTTGAGTGTCGACTTAGTAAGCTCCACTTTCTATGGCCATCGGATCTTCTCCTACTCGGAAGGTCTCTGCCAATGCAAGCTTAGCCATCCACTCAACATCCTTCCCTCCCCAAGGATCCTCCTTCACAAAGTTCTTGAGGACTATATCCGCTCACTTCACGTACCCTGCAGGAGCAAGAAAAGCAGACTGCCCTTGCACAATGACTCCACTGACCCCAACGGTATGCGCATTGATATGAAACTTCACATCTTCCTCCTCATCGAGGAATGCGTCTACCATAGGTATATCCTCATTAACTTCATCGTCTGACTTACCCCAATTGATCCGACTAAACTCGTCAGCCCGGTTCTTATTCCCAGGTATGCGTTCCAACTCAAAGTCAAACATCCACCCATACGTGAGCCACCTGACAATAGTTGGGTCTGACGGTGCATAGTTCTTCAATGAGCCCGTCAATGCGGTCGGATCCACTCTCAGCACAAACCTCCTTCCGAAAAGGTAGTTGCGGAACACCCTTAGACATTGGAGAACTGCAAATGTCTCTCGCTTGAACTGTAAATAGTTTTTCTCAGTGTCATTGAAGGTTCGACACTCGAACCTCAAAGGCCTCTCCTCGCCATTTACATCAGCTTGGATCATAATGTCGCCCAAGGTTGTAGGCCCTGCATCGGTCTCTACGATGAAAGGATGTTTTGGCGTTGCTTCGATGTCAGGAACTCCCAATACCAGACCACCTTCTCTGAACTCCCTTTTCAAACCACTTACCGCTCCTTCCTGCTTCTCATCCCATTCCCATTCTTGATCCTTCCTCATAAACTTCCTCAATTGCTCCGTTTTCTCAGCGAAGTTCTTGATGAAAACTTGTCAAAAGCCACATGTCCACAGAAAGCTACGAATTTCGCTAACAGATTCGAATGGCACCGGTCATTCGAGTATCTTGTTAGCCTTCTTAATGTCAGGGCGACAACCGTTCTCGTTACATACGAAGCCTAATATGGTCGCCGCCCGCATACAATGTCTCAATTTCAGTCCACTTGCGGTAAGGTTGTAATCCTTCAGAATGTCAAGAATCCAAACAAAATCTTGTATATGATCCCAGACGAATTTCCTTACCCCATACATAACCTCCGTCTCATCCTTCTTCTTCCGCCCTTTCACGGCCAAATCGTCAATGTATAGTTGCGTAAGATGTGGACTAACTGTCTGCATAACGCGAACCATATGCCTTTGCACCATCGCCACAGTATTCGTTCATCCTTGTGGCGCCACGTTCATATGAATCAATCCTCTTAGTGTATGCATCACCGTCATAAGCCTATCATGCGGATACATTGGGAACTGATCGTACCCTGAATACAGGTCTATTAAGGAAATAATAAGTCTGCCAGCACATGACTCTGACAGCGCATCTGCGTTCGGCAAACCTCCCACATCTCGTATCGTTACTGCATTCAGGCGTTGAAGGTCATGTACCCACCTCAGGGTACCGTTCGGCTTGATAAAGCAAAACCATGGCGAGGCGTAAGGCCCACTTGAATAGTCGGCTACATGAGAATGAATCTTGTCATCCAGGTAGTCGACTGCTCTCCGTTCATCTGCCGGATTAGGATAGCGTGACCCTCGCAAGTTCCATGGTACATGAGGCACAATGTGGATCTGAATCATCGGAACTTTATCCATATCAAGGCGCCCGCGCTCATCATCGCCAAATACATATGCGCGACATAGGAATGACCTTCCTGGCAGAAAAGGATGGTCCAAATCAGGCATAATGAAGAAGCAGGATCACACCTTCACTTTTCCGATCTCAGTTACCACGTTGTCGGCGCGAATACCCTTACAAGGGTATCCACCCTAGTTTTTGCAAGTAACACAGAAGAACTTCAGAGTTGGGGTCGCCGCACGAGCTGCAGCCAATTTTTTTTTTCTGTGACTTAGAGTGTAACACTGTTTGCCTAGAAATAGAGAGTGTGTGGACGCACAAGTTTGAGGCGCGTATGATATCTTCTTGATTGATATTATAAAGTCGGTATAGTTGCCGGTTTATTTTTTTATTCTTGATTTAATTATGGCTAAAACGATATTTTTACCTTTGATTAAAACATTTGACTGTGGCGCGCATATGGGTACGGTGGTGGCCTGTCGTGACCAGGGTCGGGTTTTACCATCAGTATAGGGTGGCTAGTTTTTTTTTTTTTTTTTTTTTTGAAGGAATTTGGAGTTGTGTGGTACGCAGGACGGAGAGGCGTTTTGACTGGCCGTATGGCAACATGACTTCGGCATAGTGAGCAAAGTGCGAGGCAGTCGCGGTCGAAACTTGGCTCATCGCATAATGGGTGTCCTGGTTCGGTAGCTGCATGTTTTGCGTGAGTAGGGCAAGGCGTGGGCTTGAGGCATTTTAGTGCGACCATGCAGCAAGCGAAACCCGTTTCTATATTAGGCCTAACACTATTGGTTACATCATTATAATTTTCATGCGGCAAGTACGGGAATCGAAGCCGGCGACCGGCGGCGGTGGAGTGTTGGAGCGGTTGAAGATAGTGAGGGGTAGAGAGTCGACAGGGCTATCCCCTTTAGTTTTGTTACCCGCCCATCCATGGGCCCGGTCGGCGAAACTGAAAGGGGAGCCGAGAGTCTCCTTTCCCCAAAACACTAATTCCCGGTGTTCATAATATTATTGTTTTCTTCTATTTTTATTTCCTTACTTATTTTTTTAAGTTGGCGGTCCCGTTTCTGGGACGCAGCACCAGCGTTGGTACTAGTGTCGATTGCGGGGGCCCTCAGGCGCATCAAGGTAACAAGGCCCTCTCACGTAAGTTGAGTTGGCCCTTTCTTGTATCTCGAGCGTCTGAAACCCCTCCCTCTGCCCTTCTCACTCTAAGTCTAGTCTAAGGTTACGAGAGGAAGGAGGCAGCCGGGATTGCAACCCGTAGGACCTCGTGAAGACTCTGTGGGGAGTTTGCCCACCGATTGTGGAAGCTCTGCCGAAACTCAGGAGGAGTTCTGGAGGCAGGGAACCAAAAGGTAATTCTTCAACTTCTTCTATAAACCCCTGCTAAAACCCTTATGAGTACATCTCTCGACGAATGCCTAATTATAATGAATGCATCCTTATACATTTTATGTTTGACTTTCCTGGATTAATTCAGAATAAACTAAAGGAATGCATGTGCAAACTTCAATCTTCTTTTCTTCTTTTGCTTCTTTGAAGTCAAACACAGAGGGATGAACTGGGAGAAGGTGAAAGAAAGGTGGTTTTGCTTGCAACGATCGAGTTTTTTTTTTTTCATTTTTATTTCCTCTGCAGTCAAGCAATGTGGCTTCAGTCAGGCTTGATTGTCGTATTGTTCGTGTTTCTGACATTCAGACAATGTGGCTTCAGTCAGGTCTGATTGTCATACCCATGTAAGTTGTTATCTAAGCAGTCATACAATGTGGCTTTGGTCAGGCCTGGTTGCTGTGGTTATGGTGATTTTCTTACTGAAAAGGTTTAAGAGTGGGTAATGTGACTTCAGTTAGATCCAACTAATTATTTTTTTCTGAAGGAGGTTTGGACGGAGGACAAATTAATGTGGCTTCGGTTTGGCTTAGTCTGAAGTCACTCACATAAGGAGAAACCTAAAAATATGACTTTATATATATATGTAATATACATATTTTTTATTGAACAGACTAGTCAGACAATGTGACTTTGGTTTGGTCTGACTATAGCCGATCACAAAAAAAAGAAGATAATATATAATTAAGAATACAACAAATGTATTTTAAGGCAGATTGAGCAATGTGGCTACGGTTTGGTTCAGTCTTATTTTTCAAAAGATAAAAAGGGTTCAGATAGTTATTATAAATCTGGGTATTAAACATTTGGTAGGGCTAGACAATGTGGCTTCGGTTTGGTCGAGCTAACTGCCCAAAGAAGAGAGAAGTAGTAGTGCCCTCTATTTTGTGTATACAAAGACAAAGGTTAAACAATGTGGTTTTTGTTTGGCTTAACCTTTTTATGTCATATGTAAGTTGGGGTATTGGGGTTTTACTCAATTGAGTGATAATGAACTACATGTGTGAAATCAACTTGGAAAACTGGTGAGAGTATTTACTTATTGTGGTATGGACTTGCATGTGGCTGAGTGTGAGCTCTACTTTTTCTAAGTCGTGACTTTGATAGGTAATGCTTAGATGCTCGTCATGTGATGAAGCTGTAGGAATTAGTTCAATTCCTGCATTTTCTAAGTTAACTTTATTTTTACTTAGTTCAAATCTCGCATTTTCTGGTATCATTTATTTTACTTCGCTTTGTATAAATTTTGGAGGGGCACTTCTCCTACAGGAAGCGCTGCCAAAATTCCTGCAAATCCAAGGAGTTACTGAAATTTTGTCTTTCACAAAGTTCGATTTTTCTGACTTCATAAATGACTTAGTACGAATCTGGGAAGTCTGTCTTTCTAAAGAAGATGCTGCCTAAATTTTATCTAATTCAGGGAGTTAGATAAAATTTAACCTTGTGAAATCATGATTACTTTTGGATTTCATACTTAGCTTCGTATAAATTTTGCAAGGGCACTCTTTTTACGGGAAACGCTGCCGAACTTTTCTGAAATCGAGAGGAGTTACACCGTTTTAGGAACATTGAGAGTTTGACAGCCTGTCCTCGCGTAGGGGAGATACTGCCGAAAATTTCAGATATTTCAAATACATATCAGAGGTGAGGTAGGGAGATAAGATTACTGTATAAAGTCACTCAAACACAGCTTGGGCACTGACTTGTACTGTGTTGCAGGTTACTCTTATTTCATATTGATTCAAGGCTTGACTAACTCCAGCTTGATACTATGAGAATCATTTTCTGTTATCTTTTGATAACAGGTCGGTTCCTGGGTCAACTCTAATTATTTTCCGCTACTCAACCTAAAGGCCGTAGCCTCTGTGGATTGAAATGTTTTTTTTTAGGTTTTACCCGGACTTTATTGAATGACCATTTAAAGAGAGAAGGTTAACAACAGTCGTATTTTTCATCACCACTTCAGGACACCCTTCACCACTTGAGGATGCAGCCTGCCTAAACAGGTGGCTTTCAGGGTCTTCGGACCTTTCACCACTTCAAGAGCATTCAGGTCTGAAAATCCTGAATGGTCCTGAACCGAAGACCCTGAAAACCACATGTTTAGGCATGCCGCATCCTCAAGTGGTGAAGGTTGGTTTTCATGGTCTTCGGACCTTTCACCACTTCAGCACCATTCAGGATTTTCAGACTGCCAAAAACTCTCACTTGACCACATCAGGACACCCTTCACCACTTCAGGATGCAGCCTGCCTAAACGGACGGTTTTCAGGGTCTTCGGACCTTTCACCACTTCAGAACCATTCAGGATTTTCAGACTGCCCAAAACTCTCACTTCAGGATTTTCATTCATGAATTTTCAGTTACCCGATAACCGCTTGTGCATTTAAAAGGGACTGAGTATTTAATTATGGAATGTTGGATGAAGGTTGGGTTTGTGTGGTTAAAGCAAGGGGTGTGAGTACAAATAATGGTTAAAGTTGACCCCATGTAGTGCGTGTTTGTTGGTGTTGACGCTTTGATATGATTGCAGGTATGTCTTGAGAGTTGAAGTCCGGATTGATTTTGTCTGCGATTATATAATATATACCTTTTTGAAGGAAGTCACACTGTGATTGTGAGAGTGATAGTCTCATATTTCATAACTCTTTATATTTATGTCTCTTGTGTCTACATGACCATTGGTGTCATGCGTAATGATTAGATAGCTATGTATCAAGAGAGAGGTCAAATCCATCTTTTCTTTTTTGCTTCTTAGAATTGTTATATTTAGACGTTGGAGTCCATGGCAGCCGTCAAAGTCAAACCCCTTGATTTCTCTCTAGGCCATGGATGTTGGAGTTTGCTCCCAAGGCCTCGGGAGGCGTGGCCCTATCCTGTCGTAGGGGTTCGCGAGAGGTATAGCTAGCGCACTCGGTTGGAGCGGCAACGTTCTACGACGAAGTCCTGCAAAATCCTGCATGACGCGGCCGGGAGGGTCCCCTTTGCGGGACCGATGCGCTCGACAACGTTTGAGGTTGTCCTAGTAAAGAGAGTCTTCCCACTTGCGCCGTAAAAGAAGCCCGAGTCCATTCGATCGATATCCATTCCCAAGCGGAGTGCGTCGAATTCCTTGACGATATTCATTTCCACTCCTGTATTTAACATCCCACTACACGGTTTACCCTTTATACTCAAGTTCACACTCCCGGTCCCAACCGATTTCCAATCTTATTTCGTCCCAGGGACCGGCCAATGAGCCTCGGTAGGGATGAGATTTCCTAGTCGTACACTCGCGACCCTTCGACGAGAGAGCCGAGGTTGAATCCTTCCCTAAGCTTAGGCGCAGAGGTGAGGATATCCTTTAAATTAAGCAGGTCATTATGCCCTTCTAGAAGCCTATCAACCAAGGCTTCAATATCCAGGCCATCATTTAATGGTACAACATATTTTTGCTTTCACAAGCCTTCTCCTTTTGCCACTCTTTCTGACCTATCTTCCGGCTTCCTCTTCTTTGCACGTTGAGCAACTTGCTCTTCCTTTTTTTTCCTTTGCCGCTCATCTTTCTCATCCTCCTTGCCTTCGTCCCCTACGTAAATAGTTGGCTCCTTCTCTCGTGGCTGACTTTCACTTGGAGGTTTCTGACTACTATTGGGATCTCTATTCTTACTCTTTGTGCACACGGCTTGTCGGACCGTAGGTTGTCCTCGAGCCTGACAAAATGCAATGCCTGATCGCGGGGTTGAGCCCAAGGTCTTACAAGCCGGTTTAGCACTTGACGACCCCGTCTCTGGGCCTAATAGGACAGCCATTGGTTTCACCACTTCATGGCAAATGGTCCTCATTTTCAAGTTCAACCTCTGTATTTTCTCCATGAGGTCTTTCATTCGCTCCATGGTCTCACTCGCCCTTTCATGGCAATATGGCTCCTCCTTTTCCTCAACTTCTACCACCACTGACTCATCCTCCCTGGTCTCCTTATCAGACTCATCATTGGTCAGTTCTTCTACCTTTATCGTTGGCCTTACTTCTTCCTCCTGCCAGAGTCGAAATATAGCCGGTGGTGGTGGACCTTGTTCAGCTCGACGAAGCGCCTCCTCTCGCATACCACCAGGAATCTTGGGGTCAATATATTTTTCATACTTATCGTAGACATCCCCGTCCATATTCGTCGAGATAAGGCCATTCCTCTCATCTACCCTTCGAATCTGGCAAAACTTGAAGGTATGCCCTTTCAACACACAATGATGGCAGATAGCATTCCTCCAATCAAACCTTGGTCTGTCATTCCCAGCTTGCCCATTCCAATTGCCTCCGCGTCCATCCCCTTGACCGTTTTGTCCACCATTGTTGTAACCTCGTTCGCGGTCTCCACCGCCTCGGCCCTGACTGCCTTGCCCGTTACCCCCTTGGCTTTGTCCTCATCCCTGACCCGTCGCTTGACCGGGCTGGTCGATCTGTGGCGGGGGTGTCGGCTGCTGCTGTTGGCCCCCTCCTTGCCAGTTCACTCCTTGACCTGACGCACTGGGGTACCCTCCTGCAGTATGCACAGTCGGTCCTCCTACGGGCGGCCCGACTTGGTTGTAAAATGGTCACGGGCCATATGGACTATATCCCGGCCAAACAGGAGGAATGGCCCCTGGCCAAGGTCCAACCGGCGCTGGTTCCTGTGGCGGCGCCCCACTCGTACTTACCTGATTTGCATTTACTTGGACTGACGCGGCGAGTTATACTCCTGTATTCTTCCCTGAACCTTGACCACCTACGGGCTGGTTCCTCGCCTTCCTCTGACTTTTTGTCAGCTTTACCGGTTCCTCCTCTTCATCATCATCATCATCATCTTCCAGTTGTTTTACCACCTTCCCTTTCTGTGCGGCTCTAGCCTGTAGCTGGGTCACTGTCAAAACTCGTTTCCCTGCCACCTTCTGCTGGTATGCTTGATACTTAGCTATTCCATCCACAATGAGTTGTTGAAGGTTGATACCTGCTCCTTCAGTAACAACTCGGACCTTTCATTTCTGCCGTTCTTGTTTCATCTCGAACTAGTACACCTGGTCCAACTCCCAATCCGCCAAACTTTGTTTCACTGTTTCCCATGTCAATTTCCGCCCTATAACTTCTCTTCTTGTCAAGGAAATGCTCTCACACTCCGTGAAGTTGCTCAATAAGATAGCACATTGGGACTCCTCAGCCAACCCTGGAACCTTCCTCGCCATCTTCTCGAACGTCGTCACGAAGGCACCCACCGTCGTGAAATCCGACCTCTCTAACCTTTCCAAGTCCTCCGTCGTAAGGAGGTCATCCCCCAGTTGATACCGCCTCTGCATTTCTGCCTTAAAGTTCCTCCAATTTCTTGCGGCCTCAGTTGCTACCCGCATAACTTCTGGCCGCATCTCCCACCAAACGTACTTCGAGATTTGACGAAATTTCTTTTCTTCCGTCATTTCGTCAGTAATTTGCTCGAGCAACTCAAGCCACTCTGACACCTTCTCTCCTTTGAAGTGGAAGATCTGAACCTTCAGGATGTTGGATCGCGTCACCGCTCGCCCATCTAATAGAGCAACCAGCTGTCCCAACATAACTGGCCGTTGACCCGCGCCATTGACCTCATTAAGCTCATCATCAGCCATCTCGCTCTCTGATGATCAGCTCCCTGTCAATATACAACACTTATACAAGGTCAACCAAACTACTTTAACAATCCCTCATAGCCAGTCCAACCTCAAATCTTAAGAGGTTGTCCCTTGCTACCTAGTTTGAAACCTCATCACTCATTCACAAACATTCACACCACCATACAATCACATTACGAATTCGCCCACGCTACGCCAAGTCTTAATACTTAGCGTTCCTGATTATGACAGCGAGGCTTTTTTTGGGGCCTTACAAGATTTATAGGAACATTCTCTTAGACCATAACGACAATATTAAAACCAAGAACACACTATATCATCCTCTAATCACAAAGAGTGTCGTTTTGCCTGAATCATCGTTCTGCACTAAACCCAAGTTCGTTCACTATGGACCTCGGTAGGCAGCCAAGATCCCTGGCAACGGCGCCACCTGTCGAGCGCACGGTCCCCGCTTGGGGAACCTTCCCGGCCGCGTCACGCAGGATTGGCAGAATTTGCAAGTCGCTTCACGAGAAGGAAAGTGGTGGAGCCGCTCCGGCCAAGTGCGCCAGCTATACCTCCATCGAGTCCCTACGACAGGACAGGGTCTCACAAGGTACAACATACCTCCACCCGCGGGAGCTGTAACCATCCCTTGGGTGGGGGTATCCCCGCCGAGCTACTGAACCACACGCGAAAGCTTTTACTTGCAATCGCGGAGGCGGCTCTGCCGAGGGCGTTTCTCGAATGATGTAGCATAGGGGGTACGAGCGGTCCACGCCTAACTCGGACCTGTACGTGAACCGTCACTCTGGGGCGTTGATCTCCCACGTGCGGTTCAGCGTCGGTCGACTGGGACATCCTAACTCAACCACGTCGTAGGCAACAAAACAAACTAACTCAGACAAACAAAATAAGCCTAGTCCCTTTTTCATACATCCTGACCCATAACTTTGAAAAGTCAATATGTCTGAGCGAGGCCCTTGCAGATTTGCATAAAAAGAGTGCAGACACGAAGGGAATCATAACGATCAGTCATGTGTACTCACTTGATCTGCTGTCATGGCGATGCTTCATGCGTTACCCACATCCACGCACCCTCTCATGGGTTTCGGGGTTGTGTACAACACTCAAGTGCCTTCCTTCACGATATTGCACGGCTGAAGGATAAGTCGTGCGGCCCTTGCGACGCCCCTGTCGTTTAACCAATCTGCCCCAGCTCAAGGGGGAAACCATTTTGTGTTGGACCAGAGTCTGGGATGTCCTAGACAAGGACCTCGAATTCCAGGCTCGGGACCAACGTCTGACTAATAATTTAAAAAACTAAACCCCTTTGAGATGGGATTCACTCGTCCCTCCCCTGAGGGAAGAAAAATAAGAGTAGTCGTGGATTGGCGAGCAATTCGCCATACCCAAACTAAGTCTCGGTCCGAACAAACGTCGACCGCTAAACCTTGCGTTCGGCTTCTCCTGCCTGCTCGCTAGATACGTTCGGCAAGAGAAAAATAAGAAAAAGGAAAGAGCGAGTCTCGGGAGAAATCAGGGAGAGTTATTCTCATAGCCATAGTTGAACCTTGTCACGCACACCTTGCACTCATTCATCCATATCACTCTCAATCCAGGAGCGAGTCCTTGCTCCCATACATACCTGCACACACATGAAACCCAATGAAAAATTCACATCAAAATGCCACAAAACGTGGTTAACCCCTTTGATCCCATGTTCATGTCCCACACGCCCCTTTCCAACCCCCACTCAACAAAGGTATGCCCGTCCGATCCATTTCACACAACTTCTGCATAGCCATTCAAGAGAGGTTCCAAGGATAGGTTTTCTTTCATACAGAAATGTTTTTCGCCTACAGGATCACAGACATCTGGGCGTGGGTATCACAGTGGGTAGGAGTTGAGTCGCAAACCAACCTGCTAACAATTTAATAGCAGAAGTTGATGAAGCTCAAGACTTTGAAGGAAACACACAGGTAGCAATGAACTTCGTCACACAATCAAGGCAGATATCGCCTATTGAGTTAACGGATTTCAACTCCGTATTTGCACTCTAAGCTACTTAGTCGTAGCGTCTGGTAACGATGTGAAAATCTTGAAAATTTTGGCAGCACTTCCTTTAGGGAAGTGTGCTCGCAGAATATTACTATAATAAATCTTAAAAGAAAAACTTGAGACTCAGAAGATATATGAAAATAACTAACTCTCTGGTTTTTGTAGAAATTTCGACAGCACTTCCTTTAGAAAGGACGACTTTCAAAATTCTTACTGACCCCAAAGACTAAACTATATCCTATCATAGCTGACATCTTAAAAACTTGACTAACTTTGAGTATTTAGCAGGAATTTTGGTAGAATCTCCCATAAGGAAAAGAGACTCTCATAACTTCTGCTAACTCAGAGGCTAGTCAAAGTCCTACAAAAAAACAATCATACAAGAAGAGACAATGCGAAAACAAAATACAGATATGTACTTGCCTATCGCTCAAGCATAAGGCGAACACTAACAGACTACCCTACTATGCAGAAAACAAAACTGAGTTTGAGCAAAAACACAAAGTATTGTCAGCAAGCATGTAATGTTCACAACGCATTCAACCAAAACAAGGGTTCGTTTATCCAAGTTTTTCATCTTTCGCTTGTTCTGATCGCAAAAACATTAGTCATGTATCTTACTTAGTTGATTAACTTTTTGAATTATTCTAAGTCAACCCCATGCAATCACTAACAGTCGTCCCCTAAAAAAGGTCAGCTCACATTTTGCGATAGGGTCATCGCAGGATCCCTCCTTCCTCCCGAAGCCGATAAACCAACTCCACCTCTCCTACTTGAGGAAATTCCAAAACTTGCTCTCTCAACGCCCGAATGACCTCAAGATCCACGGTTTCGTGAGTTGCTACCAAGTCCATGATTTTATTCACATCAGATAAACTGAGTGAAAGCACCTCAGCTCTGCCTTTTTCCTCGGGTTCTTCCAAGAACCTTCATCTCTTGTTTTCAAACGCTTCCACAGTGAACGAGTCGGGGTTGGGTCAATTCCTTACACTTCGAGGTCCGGTGTTTCGGCTGGTGACAACTTCGTAGTTTCCACACGCTGGATCACACAGGAGCAAGATCATCGTGTCATCGTGTTTGTTGAAGACCAGGGTCTCTGTCCTGCATAGGAATGACCTTCCCAGAAAAATAGGACAATCCACATCTGGCATGACGAAGAAACAAGTCCTTGAGTTCATTTTGCCAACTTCAACGACCACATTCGAGGCCGTCCCACAAAACACTGCCTTGCAGTTGGCACCATGCAAGATACCACAATCAGAGCGGTTTATCTCCATCCCCAGCCTAAGTGCATCAGCTTCTCTGATGATGTTCATTTTTGCACCCGTATCCACCATCGCAGTGCACTTTCAACTTTTCACCATCGGGTCCACTAACCCGCATGTCACACACTTCCAATCCATCTTCGTCCGTGTTTCCGCCCATTCCGCCTCCTTTGGCAGAATCGTACACTAATGAACATTTGGCACGAACCACCGCAAAAGTCTACCCTTCAATCCATCACGTAGCCTTGGGGCCGATGCCAGGATGTCTTTTAGGTTCATGAGGTCGTTGTGACCCTCAAGCAACGTATCCACCATTCTTTGTACATTGAAGCCCTCTTCCAATCGAACTGCATACTTCTTCTTCTTCTTAGGCGCCACATTGCACTGAATTGGTTCGACTTCTTCTTGGGCTCCTCTTTTCTTTGGCCTCTGCTCCGCTCGCCTATCTTCTTCTTGGCGAAGCCTCTCATCTTCCTGATCTTCTTCATCCTCCTCCTCAATCTTCACAGTCTCTTTCCTTCGTTCTTGCTCCGACTCTCTCGGAGGAGGATCCTGACTAACACTCGCCTTAGCCTGACCCTCGGTTCGAGCCGCCTGTGCGAGAGAGAAGGTTAACAACAGTCGTATTTTTCATCACCACTTTAGGACACCCTTCACCACTTCAGGATGCAGCCTACCTAAACAGGTGGTTTTCAGGGTCTTCGGATCTTTCACCACTTCAGGACCATTCAGGTCTGAAAATCCTCATTGGTCCTGAAGTGGTGAAAGCTCCGAAGACCCTGAAAACCACATGTTTAGGCAATCTGCATCCTCAAGTGGTGAAGGGTGATTTTCATTGTCTTCGGACCTTTCACCACTTCAGGACCACTCAGGATTTTCAGACTGTCAAAAACTCTCACTTGACCACTTCAGGACACCCTTCACCACTTCACGATGCAGCCTGCCTAAACAGGTGGTTTTCAGGGTCTTCGGACCTTTCACCACTTCAAGACCATTCAGGATTTTCAGACTGCCCAAAACTCTCACTTCAGAATTTTCATTCATGAATTTTCAGCTACCCGATAATCGCTTGTGGCCTGTGCAGCTCTGTCGTGCCTCGTAGGAGGCCTATATGTCATACCGGACCTTGGGCCCGATCCCACCGTTGCTACTCCTGGATATCCTTGCAGTGCTGGCACTGATTCTGGGTCGGACTCCTAGAGAAAAACCCTAGGAAGATCAGTCCTTCATTCCTTTACCTCATCACACATCTCTACTAACCTTTGCTGATATTTTCTTATCTTTCCCCACAAGTTCTTCATCTTACCAGGAGGATCGACGCAGATTCCACCTCTTCATCTGTGTCTTCTTCATCTGACTCAACGACTATAGACTCTTCTTTTATAGTTCTTGCTTGCAGTCTTTGAGTCACCTCTTCACTGCTTTCCACCTCTTTCACTCTTGTAGGTGGGTCCTCCTTCTCTTGCCACAACCTGAATATGGCTGGTGGCGCTTGTCGTGTGGCTAGTCACCTAAGGGTTTCTTGCCTTACTCCGCTAGGAATCTTCGGATCAATGTATACCCCAATTGATCATATATATCACTTTCAATATTTGAAGCTATCGACCCGTCTCTCTCATCGTCTCGCCTCTGTTGGCAGAAGAGAAAAAAATGGTCTTGTTTGCCGCAATGTCGGTAAATGATGTTCCGCCAATCAAACTGAGGCCTTTCATATCCTTGACCCCCTTCGTGGCTACCTTAACCTTCCTGGTCCTGATAACCTTGATCATTTCACTGCCCACCTTGGCCTCCACCATTCCTACCTCTTCCTTTTCTGTTGCCCCTGCCTCCGTTCCCTTGGTTGCCTGCCCTTGATTCCCCCCTCCAGCCACGCTAGCTTGCAACCCTTACTGAGCGGGCGGTGAAGGTGCTGCCATGGGCTGGGCCTGAACTGATGGATAGCTAAATAAACCCTTACTGAGTGGGCGGTGCAGGTGCTGCCATGGGCTGGTCATTCAATAAAGTTCGGGTGAAAACCCAAATAAAACAATTCAAACCACATGGCTAAAGTCTTTAGGTTGAGTTGGTGAGAGTGAATTGGAATTGAATCGTACACTGACGAATCGACAACCACCTTTTATCAGTGATAACAGAAGATGATTCTCATGGTATCAAGCTGAATATAACCTAAAATCCCGAATCGAAACGATCAAGAGGACATGTAACACAAGACAGGTCAACGCCCAATGCTATCTATCAGTGTATGGGGAATAAACCTCCATAGTATATTGTTATTTAATATTCTCATGCGAAGTCTAAGTCTACCACTAAACCAATGCGCAAAGAAAAAGGTAGACCTTTGACAAAATTTTCTCTAAGCAGGTTGAATTACCAGAACTGTCACCTGTCAAAATATAATATATCTCCTCTAAATTCAAAAAAAAATTCGGCAGCGATTCCTGTAGGAAAAGTATCTTTTCAGAATTTATACCAGCTCCAATATGAAAACTGAAATAATATTTAACTCTAGGAAGTCAAATTTTGTCTAACTCCCTGAAGTAGTAAAAATTTAGGCAGCATCTCCTATAGAGAAGTAGACTTATAGGATTTATACTTACTTAGATATTTGAAAGCTAGATTTGACTAACTCCTTAATTTTGTAGAAATTTCGACAACGCTTCCCGTAGAGAAAGCAGCTTACCAAGATTTATACAAAGCCAAGTATAACAAATGATCTAAAAAAATGCAATAATTGACCTAAGTAGAAAAAAATTAGCTCATAAAATGCAAAAATTGAACTAACTCCTACAACTCTAGCACGTGGTGAGCAACTAAAGCAACTACCTGTCAAACTGAAACTCAGACTAAGTAGAGACCTCACTCAGCCACATGCAAGGTTAAACCACAACGGTAAGTACTTTCACCAGCCCCAAGGTTTAACCTTGTCAAACAATAGTTCATAGTCTTTCATAAATTTGTCTCATATACCCAACTTACATAGAGCCTAAAGCTAGACCATCCAAACTTATGGGAATTTATCTAGCTCAGTCATTGTATATACATAAACACAGGGCACCACAACTTTTTTTTTCCTTGGGCATATGACTAGGTCATTCAACCTAGTCACCCATAATTATTTAAAGTATCCAAGTAATATATACCTTTCTGCACTTAGTTTTTTAAACCACTAGTACCTCCGAGCCTTGATAAATCAGGGAAACGTTGACGTTTTTTCGTTTTCCCCGAAGAGTTTGAAGGTACCAGAGGCTCGGCATCAGTTGTATTTCCCATTACAAAAAAAGAGAAAAAAAAGAAGGAAAGAAAGAAAGGAAGGACGTCGCGGAAGGCCGTGAAGGAGATGCCACGGTGCTCACACCAGTACTCAAAGGAACGCATCTACCCAGAAACATAGTCAGTTTCGTTTTTTGTATACGTTTTTTTTTTTTTTTTTTTTTGTGATCCGCGTTCAGTGTCCTGTCAACGAGAGACGAGGCGCATTTCCGGGGCAGCTAAGACTTTATAATGAGGGGCGCATTCTTACTAGTACTCCAGATTATGTATCCAGTTGCTTTCACGTTCGAAGTGTTTTTTTTTTTTTTTTTTTTCCCTTCTGTTGTCGTGATTATAACAGGGTTGTAATGACCATTGGGAGGGCATACTATCACAAGTACTCCAGATTTTGTATCTAACTACTTTCACGTCCAAAAATTTGTTGCTGAAATTTATTTTTTTTTTTTTTTTTTGTTCTTGTTGTCGTGATATAGGAGGGCTTTAACGCCTTTGGAGGTAGATACTTTCACATGTACCCCAGAATCTGCATCCGGTGGCTTTCATGTCGCTAGCGTAGGGTTTTTTTTTTTTTCATTTTCGATGCATGAAGGTTTCAAGGCTCTCTTCTGCGAGTTGAGTCAGTCCCCTCCTTGTATCTAGAGAGTCTGAAACCCCTCATTATGTCCTTCTTAATCTAAGTCTACTCTTGGTTACGAGAGGAAGGCGACAGGTGGGATTGCAACCCGTAGGACTGCATCAAGACTCTGTGGGGAGTCTGCCCTCCGATTGCGGAAGCTCTGCCGGAACTCAGGACGAGTTCAGAAGGCAAAGAACTCAGAGGTAACCATTTTGCTTTCTTCTATAAACCCAGTTAACACCCTTAGTTGTACGACATGCATCCCATGCTTGACTTTAAGTTTGACTTTAATGACACAAATCAAACAAGTAAAGGAGGGTATGCGCAATCTCAGTTTCAGTTTTGTTGTTTGTCTAAAAGTAGATTGTGAAAAGGGTTTACATCTAGGGAAAAGGCGAGAGGAGGGTGGTTTTGTCAGTATTTGACTAGGTCAATCAAAGGTTGGGCAAGTCTCCATAAGTTTGGAGGACCTTGTGCTATGTTTATTTTGATTGCCAAGAGGACCAAATAAGTTTTCATAAGTTTAGATGGTCTGGTTGCTCTGACTTGGGATAGTTGTTTATGATTGTTTTTTCGGGGACCAAGCAGGCTTCCATAAATTTGTATGGTTTGGTTGCCTTGTTTCTTTGGGTTTTTCTTATATTTCATTGGTTTCTGAAAGGAGTTGAGAATGTTCTATAAGTTTGAATGATTATAACTTTTCTTGTTTTTTTTTATGGGAGATTGGGCGAAAGGGTGAACAGGTTTCCATAAGTTTGAATTATCTGGTCTGGAACCACGCACATACTAGAACCAAAAAGAGTAAATTTGTCTATATCTTTATGTTATTCTACTTATGGACAGGCTAGTCAAAAATGTTTCCATAAGTTTGGATGGTCTAACTATAACTTATCACAAACTGAAAAAGTATAAATTTAGAATAAACTTGTACTTAGAAGGGGCAGGCTGAACCTTGTTTATAAGTTGAACGGTTCAGCCATATGCTGCCTTAAACCACTAGTACCTCTGAGCATGTTTTTACCAACCCAACTGTGCACTGAAAGTTGTCGAACCTGGGTCCCATTATGTTTTTTTTCATGCAAGGGTCCCTCAATGATGGTCAGATCGTGCAGTTAAGCGGCCACTCTTGCGGTCCATATGCAGCACAACCACTCTCTGACTCTCTTACCAGTGCAGTAATAGTACCCAGCCTCTCCTGATAGCAGCAACGGTCGCAATAGCTTAATGACTGTGGCAGGATGCTCAGACCAGCAACGACTTTCCCATTTCAACAACAATAGGCACAACAAACTGGGCGAACCACAAGTTTTTTAACAGACAGCAGTAGCATCCCGACTCTGAGCAGCAACGGCTCATAGTTTAGTTTCGAGCATAACCCCAACTTTCAGTCTTCCAGTACGCTCGCAACCCGAAGTGTTTTAAGCCTCTAGGCAAAGTCTGCAGCCTCGCTGTTGTTTCCTCGCTGCTCCACTGATATGATAGGCAACTCTTTGGCAAAAAAATGCAGATGTGCACCCTTTTGTAGCCTTCCCGTGCTGCAGTTTCACTCGTCCGGATGGGCAGCGTACAACAGGGAAGTTTCTAACCCACCACTTGCCTTTCCTCGCTGCAGCAACCGTATCAGGCAGGTACTCTCTCTCCTTCTTGCTTCCTAATCCCCCTCACCGGTTCTCTAGTCACAATAGGGGTCGCAGCTAGTCAGGCAATCCCCGACAGCATACGGAGGGCACAAAGGTGATGAAAAGTCCGGCAGCCGGTGTAGTAGGCAGACACAGGGACTGATGGCAAAAACCCTGTAAGCACTGCACACCAGTTATCCACTAAGTTCTCAACCTCACAACTGTCTGAAGTTGTGCATACAAGGAGATGGGGGTTACTTTTGCCATTGTAATGAGCAAAAATCATGGGCGAGTTTTCTTTTAAGACCCAGCCAGATGCGTCACTTCCTGACGCAGTTCAGCGTACAGCATCAGTCCCCAAAGCGAGCATGCTCGCTCCGCGTCATTAGTTTAAAAATATGTGCCCCGCCTTCTCATGAGTGCGAGCATCCCAGAGGGGTTGATTAAGTGATGCCGCCCACAATAGAGCTAAGAGCAAGAACAACATCGTACGTCTGTAAAAAATAAAAATGATCTTATGCAAAAGCGCACACGACCATGTCAAGGTAAGTATCTTCACTTCCTGCCGTCAAGCTTCCTCTCCTATAGTTGTGCTCTCCCGCTCCTATCCTCCTACTATAATCCCTTGTTGTTGCACCCTCTCCTCGCTCAACCTGTGATGCCCAACCAATAATGATCTTTCCGCAACATCCCGGGAAGGTGCATCTCCCTATAGACTCTCTTCCGTCGCTATTCCTCTGTTGTTACGGTCACCTTTTCGCGCTACCTGTACCAGTCGTAGTGGCCAAACCACTCGATGGATTGTGGATTTGAGCTCAGGGGTCGATTCGAAGTTTTTGAAACCTCCCGCACACATCTCTATTCACGTGACTCCATCAAGAATCGGGTGATATGTTCATTTTTTCTTCTGCCATAACTTCACTCTTCGAAATCTTTGTGCAATAACTTTCTCTATTGATATCCTAACCTACTAACTTACTACGAAAACTAACACTAAGTTCAGTTTTGTGGGGCATTAAAACCCCTAATTTCACCTTCTCTCGATCTATCTCACCAAGGATTGAGGAGTATCCTCAATTTCTCATTTCCTCCGTCTCTACACCTCTCACGACTTCGCACACGTCGTTCTCTTCTTAACTGATTTCCTACTTCCTTTTTATCCAATCTAGCCATAAATTCGGGGTCACCGGACTAAAAAAAAAAATGTATACATCTTTTAACCGGCCAACTTGGTCAAACACTACAAGAATTAACTTCCTCTCGATGCACCCATATCCATTCTCCGCCATCTCCAACCTTTTCCTGGATGCACATGTGCACCTCCTCGTTCAGGTTTAGCGTTTGCTTCGCTACCTCAGTTTCCCTCCGTATCAGTCATAAGCTAATCTCAGACGTCGCTACTGTCTTACTTTGTATAGGCAGTAAGACGACGGTCATAAGAGATGAATTTCCATTGAGATGCGGTTAACAGCCCACCTACTGAGTCGACCCGTCTCGTTGAGCATCCCGACGTTGGAGTACACCTCCTACATCTCGTTTCTAGAAAGACTGTAGCTCCTCAAGAAGCGGGAGGTCACAACTTGTTGCTAAGTCCACCGTGTAGGTCTAGGTGTGGCGGGCCTGGTACCGAACTTAGTAGTGGTAAGCACATTGCAGAGAGCTTTGCAGACCGTTTGCGGATAACGAACTCCGTATTGACCTGCAACTCGTCGCAAATGCTGTTGCGGGACCTTTTGATGCCGCGCCCTCTCTCAAAATAATAAACAAAGTGGAAAAGGTAACAACTCTTATCATAAAATAAAAAGAATCAAAGACTTAAGGGCAAAACCGCATGACAAGAGGGAAGAAAGAGAATCGTCAGTACCGCTTTGGTACTGCGGACGACAAAACCACGAGGGATAGCCTCGCCGGACCTTCAACCTCCTGGTCCCCTTACGCTGCTCCAATGCTCCTTCACCACCGCTCGCTGGTCTCGATTCTTGAATCCATTTGCCGAAAGTTCAATACATTATCCAAAAGTGTTAGGCCCAAGGTTGGGTTTAGCTCTAGCATTAAACCATCTAAACAAGTGTCGTTGCGTGCAAGGGTTTGCCAAACGCTACCGGCCACTCTCTCACTTCACCGGCTAGGGTCACTGCCACTGTGCAACACGATCGATGCTGCCTCCCACACGTACGCACTTGTCATCGTCAAACGTACCAGTCGTAAATAAGAACCTTCAATCCTAGTTTAATCTAAAGTAAAAATATAGTCGGTAGTCACGCCGACTCTACATCCGTCAAAATGAAAAAAAATCACGCGCGTCTTAATCATGCGCGCCCACACACTCTCTGTTTCCAGTCAACTACTAAGTCAACGTAAACAACAGGCACAGTCGCGACCCGCACGGTGTACGCAAACTTTAAATCAACGTTGTTTTCTGTTATCCGCAAAAATCAGGGCGGATACCCTTGTAAGGATATTCGCACTGACACCGATCACCTATGAATCAAACAAGTAATGAAAAACTCTTGTGTGAGTCTTCCTAGTACTTATTTGGTACCTGACTAACTTGAACTAACTCAAAGAAAAAAGAGGATTGCGGATGATTGACTGATAGTAGGATACTCCTATATGAGTAATTTTGCTATTAGCTTATTATGACTAATGATTTGGTTAATTATTAACAATTTGTTTATCCGATACTAAGCCAAGGGATGAAGGATTCTAGTATTGACCTTCTTATTATTGTCGGGTCAAGAAAGTTCAGTCTTTGCACTTATTCGGGTTGTAGTAGAAGGCTCTTGTGAGGGTCATCTTATTACATTGTTGAATCTAAGACTGACCAATGACCTATGAGTAGTGAGGAGTCACCTTGTTACTCATTCTCTAACAATTAACTCACCCTCAAATAGTTCGATCGTCGAACGGGTAGTAGGAAGACTCTTGTAGGGGTCATCTTATTGCTTGTCTGAAGAATGGATTACTCACTACCCAAGGAAGTAATAGGAGACTATTGTAAGGGTCATCATATTACTTGCTTCATTCTGCATTAATTGGCAAAATATAATACTCTTGTAGGAATATTATAATGCTTGTATTTTGTTTAACTAAACTAATTTTAGATCGGTTGGCTCCAAAATGGCGGTAGGATATCCCTGTGCGGGTCGTCCTATTATGCTCTTGAAGTGAACCGTGTATTTAGTCGACTGGTAGTAGGGGGCTCCTATGTGGGTCGCCTATTATTGACTTGGGACTCGTACTAACCTCAGGGGGGGATAAAATCTTAGTCTTTCTGAATGGTGATTAAAACAAGTAGTGCGTTGCCCCGGTATGAGTCTCTCGATTATTTGTATTAAGTCAGTAGAGGGATACTCATATATGAGTTATGTGGCTGCTTGTATGAAACAAATCTTGTGTATTTTTTTTTACTAACCGTTTACGTTTATATTAAATGAAATTGAAAAGGTGGTCGAGTACTTATGTGCGAATTAGTAAACGACCTGCTTAATTAACAAATTGATTGAAATTGATCAAGTAACAGAAGATTCATGGGTAAATCGATCTACTACTTGCGTATGCCTGGACAAATAGAAAGAGAAACAGAAAGACAATGTTCCAGTTAAAATAAGGTTTCACGTATCTTTAAAAGAATGAAGAAAGAAGTTGACGATGAGAAAAATACTAAGAATGATAGGAATCACCACAAAATTCATATCCGTTCATAGCTTTAAAAGGGGAAAACCATGACTGCAATGAGTTGTCTCAACTACGCAAGCACCACGAAGTATGCTTATTATATAGATGGAAGATGAAAGGGTTGAGAGTAAAAAAAATATGAATTTTCTTGAGACGACTTAGGATGTGGGCATGAAACTCCTTAAGGGAAAGAAAAATTGGCATACGACATATGGAGGTCTTAGAAAGTAGAGTTAGGGATTAAACTTTGGAGTATCGATCTCATATTTTACAGTCCTTATCTAAAGGTTTAACCTCTGGATACTAATGAGTGGAAAAAACAAGTGAGTATGTTGAATTTTTGTTGATCTGTGTGTGTGCAGGTCCCTATTTAATCTACTGCAATTCAAGGAGAGAGTCTACGAAAATGACCGAATTGTATGTTATCTCTCGATAATAGGTCGGTTGTTGTCGGTTTCACTATTTTTCCAGATTTGATACCCACAGCTAAAAACAAACCCTGTTGTCAGTAAAATTGTTACCTGCGGTCATTGCCTGAATAATCCTAGTTACTCTCAAAGGTCCTTTGAAGAAATGTGAAAGGGTTGTGTTTGATACATCTTAGGAAAGATAGAACTGTCAGACATGGTTTGGGAAGTGAGAGACAAGGTCAATGGTGTAGATTAAAAAAATAACTTGACCACATCAGTTGAATTTTGATTTTTTTTTATTGAGAATCATACATACATATATATAATGTATAGAATGTATACAAATACAATATTATCATTTTATACATACTAATAGTATATAATTAGATTAAATTTATATATTTAATTGTCATTTATAAACCTGATTAACTAATAATTATAATATACTATTAATAAAAATATATGTATAATTTATGTATGTGCAATCAATAGTATTTCTTATGTCATGCTATTTTTCATAAATAAAAATTTATAAGTAAGACATAATCTTTGCTACATCGGATAATATGTGAACTGTCTTTGCATATTCTGTGCAGGTCTGTTTTTTTCATGATTTTGGATTGAACTGGACTTTATCTCTTGAAGAGTCTCGGACACACCGCACTCGTGAAAGTGAGAAGGGTTCTCGCCGGTAATACCTTCATACTCATTATTGTCTTATGAAACCTTTATACTGTCTAATATCCAGTTAGTTGCAATTTGTCAGGGAGGGTAGAATGCCCTTGGTAGAAAGGTGGTCCGATTGATACTTTGATTGTCTTTATTAAAATAATAATGTATTTTAGGTTGTTCACTCAAGACACGGACATATCTTATCTCCACAAAATAACCCTCAATTTTATTTCCTAATTCAGAAACGGAAAATAAAAGTTTGACCTGAAAGTTTAGAAGTCGAGGGTAGGGGAATCAACACCCTCAACCTGACTTATCTAACGGGTCAATCGTAGTTGTCTTACCGCGCGGACTCCATTCCTATGTTGCGACGATTGAGCAAACACCCTCGACCAACTTACTTTTACAAAGGCAAGTAAAAACCTTCGCATGTGGGTTAGTAGATATGCCTACCTAAGGGTGGTGACAACCCCTTGGGTAGCGGTAAGTTGTACCTTGCGGAACCCCGACCTGTCGTGGGGTGTCATGAGAGGTATAGCCGGCATGCACGGTCGGAGTGGAAACTGATTGTTTCTTCTTGTAAAAAATTATGCGTGACACGACCACGAGTTTCCACGCTCATTGTAGCATACAGAACCGCCACACGCGACAACGCATTCCCGGAAATGCCCATTTTCCGGAGTGGTGTGGTGAAACTCTAAACCACCAGTACCAAGCAAGATTGGGCCGCCGTTGATAATTCTTTTCTGTCTAGCCTATGGGCATCCACATCATGTGCCAAATGAGAATGAACTTTCTGCTATAACATGGTTAGATGCACCCGCCACATTTTGACTTTTTCACGTTTCAAGAGTTGTGTGAGGCCCTATATATGAGCTGATTCTTTTTGTAAACAAGAAAAAAAAGAAGGGAAATTTGCGAAATGCTCCTGAAATTTGCATTTGTTCATGGTTTGCCCCTCTAACGGGTGACTTACCTGATTTGCCCCTCTGACAACGGTTCAAGTTTACTGTCATTTGGGCCTCAAATATGTTCAATATGTCCCTACCGGTACCGCTGGCAAATTTCCCGTATGCCCCTACCGAATGGCCGTTGAGTACCTGCACTACAATTTCCCATATGCCCATACCAGTACCATGCATCTTTTCAGTGTGCCCGCATGGTCGTTGTTGGCAGTTGCGGCCCGTTGTGAGTGAGAGTGTGTGTGTGTGTGTGTGTGTGTGTGTGTGTGAGAGAGAGAGAGAGAGAGAGAGAGAGAGAGAGAGAGAGAGAGAGAGAGAGAGAGAGAGTGTGTGAGTGTGAGAGTGTGTGTGTGTGTGTGTGTGTGTGTGTGTGTGAGAGAGAGAGAGAGAGAGAGAGAGAGAGAGAGAGAGAGAGAGAGAGAGAGAGAGAGAGAGAGAGAGAGAGAGAGAGAGAGAGAGAGATATTTTGGAATACAAGTACGATAGTTGGCAAGTTGAAGGAGGAAGAGGAGAGGGAAGAGATGGAAAAAAGCAACGAGGCCATACTCACATGAATCCGATCGCAGCAGAAAGACAACGGCAAAAGGATGGGAGGACCAGGCCATACTCGCCGGTGATGGGAGAACCAGGCCATACTCGCTGGTGAATCTGCACGCGGCAGAAAAGCAACAGAGAGAGAGAGAGAGAGAGAGAGAGAGAGAGAGAGAGAGAGAGAGAGAGAGAGAGAGAGAGAGAGAGAAGAAGGGGTGGAACACAGACCTTCGGAACAAACTCCAAGGACGTCCAAGGCAGTGTGTAGCAGCAGAACAGGAACGAACTCCACGGCGGTGGATTGGAGGTGCAAGGTGCAAGGGCGACGTGGAGTGCTGGAGTGCAACCCTCTTTATTTGCCGCGCCATGGAAAACTCCGTAGTTTGAATTCGAATTCTTGGCGCCTCCCTCTTGCATGGTATCTCAGAAAGATGCATGCCCTGCAGGAGGGCAAATCAGAAAGGCACAAGGGGAAATAGGACCGCCGGTCTGGTTGGGTTGTTCCGGAAAGTTGGGCCCCTCACTGACAGGCGCCTGCACGAAAATTCAGAGGCCACAGGGGGAAAAAAGGAAAAAAAAAACAAAAAAACTTTTTGATTGTGGCGCCATGTTGGCGCTTCGGCGCTCTGCAAGTGCCCTCTTTTTGCTCTTTGGGGCACAGCGTTGAGGTATCATCGTGAACAACCGGCCTCTGGTACTGATGTGATTCAGTAGTTGTCGAACTCAGCGTTGAAGTCTATACCATTCAGCCACACGGGCTCGGTAGTGTCACTTTTTGCGGCTTGGTTGTGACGACCCTGCCGACCCACGTCATTCGGCATCAGCTTGGCACTTCTTCTCTCAATTCACCTCACAGCCAGAACCGTGTTCATGAGAGAACATGCGGGGGCTGCTCCCGACCTGCAGGTGGGCGATACCGGCCAGGGGACAGCCGGTAGCATCAGGGACCATGCCAACAGGACCAATCCCTGTGCCTCCCCTCAGGTCCCCTCCCCTACGAACATTGGCAGACTCTGCTCAATGCCGATGGACGACGGATCAGAACAGATACTACACAGTGTACACACATGATCTAGCCTAGAGGCCGAGAAAGGTATAGCTGTCCTTCGGGACATCCGCTAAAATTGGAACGATACAGAGAAGATTAGCACGGCCCCTGCGCAAGGATGACACGCATAAGGTATAGCTTGGCACTTTTATGGAGGAGGGTGTCGGCATTGGGACCTTCCGCCTTGTCGGGGAGAAGACGCGGACTGCACGGGCGCGCCCCGTCCACCTGGGTGCACCAGTGGCCGCCTGCGCCGCTGGACCATTGCACCGCGGGATCATCCTCCATCCATCAGTCTTAGTCATTACGGCTTGAATGTGCATCCCGTGTGCAGTTCTTTGCTTCGACAACGGTGCCTACCTTGGAGCTCGCCATCTCCTACGCCTGGGTCGGCCCACCGGTAACTTCCTCTCTCTCTCTCTCTCTCTCTCTCTCTCTCTCTCTCTCTCTCTCTCTCTCTCTCTCTCTCTCTCTCTCTCTCTCTCTCTCTCTCTCT
>BFEA01000346.1:1468541-1486953 GCA_003427395.1 Chara braunii | reverse complement strand
ATACTGGACCTTCATTCCAACATTGTTGTATTATTTATTGTTTGAATTTATAAAGAGGAGGGGGAGATAAGATGCAAGGGAGTTGAGCGAAGAAGAAGAGCTTTGACATTGGTTCTTGCTGGTGTACATTGTCTTTTCCAAACTTTTCTACTTCTTCTTCTTCTTCTTATCCTCTCCATCCTCCCAAGTTCATTCATTTCCTTTTGCAGTTGGTGAACATTGTGCTGATTGGTGAATTTGTACTTCGCAATTGGTCCGGGTCTTAACAATAGCCTAAAAAAAACAGTCCTTCACATTCATGAAAGCCAGGCTGACTGTTGGGGTTAGCCCGCAGCTGGTCAAGGATTGGACTGAGGTCGGGATCCTTGGCAGTTTGCTCCCCGAGTTCCTCCTTCAGTTTCTTTCGAAGGTCGTAGGAGTTTATAAGGCAAGTCATATGTTTGGGGTGGCGAGACAATGAATCAGCAACTCGATTATAACAACCCTTTTTGTGTTTTAATTCAAAGTCAAGAATGTCAATCTCTTGTAACCAGCGAGTCAATGTAGGAAACAAGGTAGTTTGCTCCTTGATCCATTACAAGGTCTCTTGATTAGAGAAAACCTTGAAATGACGTCCCAAAAGATAGTGCTTCCAATGGTTCAATGCCTTGTGCAAAGCATAGAGCTCATGCATGTGGGTGGAAGTAACTACCTTTTCGTTGGGCATGCGTTTGCTGTAGTACTCGAGCTGCCGCAAACCATCACCGTCATTTTGTGGCTCGCATCCGTAGTGACTACGAATGTGATTTGGGAGTTTGCAATGCGGAGCACAAACCTTGTTCAAGGCTTGAAAAGCGGTCTCACATGTTGCATCCCACATATGAGATACATTCTTGCTTGTTAGTTTAGACAACGGCTGAGCAAGGATAGAAACTCGGGGCACAACCTTTCGATAATGTGATGTAAGACCAATAAAAGAATGCAATTCACGAACGTTCGCGGGTTGAGGTCACTTGGGTATGACCTCAACCTTGGTTGCCTCAAGCTTAAGGCCTGCAGCAAACAATCGGTGCCCAAGATAGATGACGTTGTCCCTCCCAAACTCAGATTTCTCTAAGTTGAGATGGAATTGCATTTTTTTTAGGATGGTGAATACTTCCTCAAGGTGCTTCATGTGATCTCTAACCGACTTACTGAAAATCAGAATGTCATCAGGATATTCACAAATTGACCAATCTCTTCGCAGAGGCCCTTGTCCATAACACTTTGGAAGATGGCTGGTGCGTCTATGAGACCGAAGGGCAGCACGGTGAATTTTTAAAGCCCATCTCGAGTTTTGAATACAGTCTTGTGCTGGTCTGCAGGTTCGACTTCAATCTGGTGGTACCCAGACTTGAGGTCGATTTTGGAAAAGGCCTTGCACCCACTGGCAACATCAAGCAAATCATCTATGCATGGCAATGGGTACGCATTCTTCCTTGTGATGGGGTTTAGTCAGCGGTAATCAATACATATATAGAGTTTGCCTCCTTTCTTTGGGACAAACAGAACGGGTGCACCAAATTTAGATTCACTACCGGATTCACCCGAAAATAATGCCCGAACGTTATATTCAACTTACCCTAAAAATTTGAGATTCTTTTTTTTTACTCATCTTTTTTTAAAAAGAATGCCCTTTCAAATAGTACACAAGGGGGTTATATTCGAATAGAGCGCCCGAGCGTTATATTTTAATAATCCATGGGCAGTGCCTTGAAGCGGGTATACATGGGTTTTAAAGGGTGGGGAAGGGGGTATACATGGGTTTTGAAGAGGGTTGAATGGGGTTTCGACTTCCAAGGGGTATATTTAAGCTTGATTTTTTGTTTTTATTTTTAATTTTTGAATTTATAAGGATTTTGAAGTGACCCGCAGCCAAAAGTTGGTCGCATTGCAATCCTGGACAACATATTTTGTTTTCATGATTTTCCTTTTTTCTGTTTTTTTGGGAATTTTGGGGCCTCACCGATGTTACCACAAATTTACTGAATGTAACGCTCGGGCATTATAAATGAATATAACGCCCGGTGGGTACACAACGCCCGGGTGTTATTTTCGGGTGAAGATGGTAGGCTTTATCCATCCCTTTTCAATCATCTCGTCGTTCTGTTTCTGGAGTTTCTCCAACTCCCTGATCCCATACGGTATACACATCCCCTTTGAGGAACTACGCCAACTCAATCGTATGTTTGATCAATCAGGTGGGGACTCCACGGGGCTTCTGGAAATCGGTCGAGTAGGCTTTGGATGCTTGTTGGGACGAGGGGGGGTGGGGGATCAGGAAAAGGATCACCTAGATTAGGGTGCAAATTATTAATGAAGGCAATCGAGTTTGAAGTAGACTCATTCGAAATAGAAGTATATGTAGAAGTAGAAATACTAGAAGTAGGTACATTAGGCAAAGTAGGACTTGTACTAGCTGCAAAAGTAGAAGGCACATGAGTAGGGTGAACAAAAGCAACATACAATTGTTTTTCCTCCTTGTGCTTGCGCCACTTCTTGCAGAACTGCATTGCATTGAGATAAGTCCCCTGAGATTTGCTCTTCTTGTCTAATAATATTTTGCGTCATTTCCCAAAGCGTCATGCACCACAAAGAGATCAGCCTTCCACTCGGTCCAATTGCATTGGGACCGTAGCCCGCCCAACCCAAGGAATGCGTCGAAAGGGCACTTTCCAAGTACATAGAAGTTGAGTGAATGTGTGACACTCTTATTTTTGTCAAAGGTAGTGCGCACACCTTTGGCTCCATGCATAGAGGAGATAACTTCTTTGTTGCCGACTTGGGTCTGGCAAGGGGCCTGCAACTCCTGTTGCTTCATTCCCGAGCCCACCTTGATAAACCCCGTGTGTTAATAGTTGCGCCATAATCAACCAAGATAGGAAGGTAGTGGTGGTTAATGAGAAGCTTGAAGAAGATCAATTTCGTTGTCCCTTGAGCACGCTGCTCTTTCATCTCACCCCAGTGCTCAAGGTGGCATTGGGACCGTAGCCCGCCTAACCCAAGGAATGTGTCGAAAGGGCACTTTCCAAGTACATAGAAGTTGAGTGCATGTGTGACCCTCTTATTTTTGTCAAAGGTAGTGCGCACACCTTTGGCTCCATGCATGGAGGAGACAACTTCTTTGTTGCCTACTTGGGTCTGGCAAGGGGCCTGCAACTCCTGTTGCTTTATTCCCGAGCCCACCTTGATAAACCCCGTGTGTTAATAGTTGTGCCATAATCAACCAAGATAGGAAGGTAGTGGTGGTTAATGAGAAGCTTGAAGAAGATCATTTGTTGTCCCTTGAGCACGCTGCTCTTTCATCTCACCCCAATGCTCAAGGTGGTAGTGGAAGTTAACCTTCTCAGACTCCTCCCAAGGCCCAACATAAAAACAATGACACGCGCCTGCCGTGGAATCAGTAGATGATGGCGCTTCAAGATAGGACTGCTGATCTGCATCAGGTTATGTCTCCCTTGTTGTAGAGGGTGTTGACGTTAACTCTATGCCCGATTCTGGTTTTCCTGCAACCTATAACAATCTTGAACTTTATGATTCGGTTTAGCCAATGTAGGCAAACCCCTTTCTTCACCCTAACCCTCCAATCATTTTTAGTGATTTGGAGGTCAACCTATGGTTTGGTTGTTGCATCCTCCGCTTTCGTTGGGATTTTGGTTTCCTTGGGAAGTTTAGCATAGTTCTTCCTCGAGTTCTAGTTTGATCCTTTCACATTGGCAGACTTTTTAAAGGCATTTGGCCTTTCTTCGCCATGACTTGTGTTAGAGTCATGGGCTGAAGAGGAATAGGTTGTAGCAGGGTCCTGTTCTTGGTCGTCACCAAGAGTGGGGTCGTCTGCATAGGCCTCCTCGTAAGCCTCCAACAGGTCATGCATAGAAAAACAGTTGCTGCCTCGAAACCACTTGCCGACTATAGGCTTTTTGCTGCCCGCTGTGGAAATGAGGTCTTGTGCCTCAAGGCTGACTACATCTTGCATGAGGGAAAGCCAGTTTGTGTATCAATGAGCTTTTTGCCTAGGCGATGTGTGTTAGTGGGAACCGTAACTTTCGCAACATCCAAGTATGACTGCGGAGTCATTTCCAACCCTGGAGTAGCAAAAAGTCTGCTAACATACAATTGCAGGTTGTACATGGTGCCCGATCACTTGCTGCGCTTGAAATTGTTGAACTTGTCCCTTACTCTCGCAGTAGCATGCGGATCATTATATTGTTTAATCAGGATCTCTTCCAGTGTGGTCGTAGGTGTGGGTTTGAGCCATTGTGTCAGATCGATCTTCGTGTACCCGGTTGCATAGCTTGGACTTCTAAGAAACTCCGTACGACATGTTCGGCGTTTGTCCCTATGATCAAGGATTGGCTCAATAGTTGGAGTTCCCAACACCTTGAAATAGGCTCTCATGGAGCTAATCCATGACTCTTATGTCTTCCTTGCCGTTGTATTTAGATGATATTTGTGCCGCCTTTCTGTCCACATATGGACTGCTATAGCCGACACCAGCAAATGCTGTCTTTGAACTCGAGGCTGGAACAGTTGCAGAAATCCTTGCGCTGTCACTTGTTGCAGTGGCAGCGGGGTGTGCACCTACTGAAGGTCCGGATTGAACCACACGCAGAGAAGAAGTAGAGGCATGAAGAGGATCAAGGACAGACTGGTTAGCAACATTGGAGGCATGAGGTAGAGGAAGAGAGTTAGAAATCTGGGCCTGATGCAGATTTGCCATCTGCCGCATTTGATCACTATGCTCCTTGGCCATATCTGCAATCTGCGTTTGCAGTTTACTTACCTGGTCAAACAGTTTAAAGATCTGACCAGAAAATTCACTGAGCAGGTATGAGACCACTTTCAAGCCGTTTATGAGAGCCCGCACATGTGTGACCAGATCTTTATTGACCTCAATGTCAGGCAAGAAGAGGACTGTTTTGAAGACAACCTCATGGTCAGCAACAATGGTTTTCCGCTTTTCCTTCTCTGCCTTATCTTCCCTTGGCAGTGCCTTGTCGTAGAGGACTTGGAACAATGGTTTGTCCTCATTGTTGGCTGCATTCAGTTGGGCCGTTAAGGCCACAAAAACCTTTACTGCTGCTGTGTTAGAACTACCGGGGTTTTCAGCCGACATCACAGAAAATGCTTCAGCAAGTCTCTCAAGATGGGTGTTCTTTCTCTCCCTTCCCTCTCTCTCTTCCTTTTGTCCACGAATCTCTACGGGCATCGAAATATGAAATCAGAAAAAGAAACAAACCGAGAAGCTCAAAGAAAGAGAAGGGATAACTCGTAGCTGGACCGGCAGTACGTTTGGACTAGAAAGCAATCACAACCCCCCCCCCCCCCCCCCCCCCCCCCCCCCCTCCAATGTGAGGTTTGATTCAGCGACTCAGCCTGACCAGTTTGAATACGAGATCCCCTCGAGTCCAGTCTGACCAGTTCTGTGAACGTACAACAAATCAGACAATGAGTGATGTCATGCAATAATGGAGAATTGAGTGTTGTACAAGGTACGAGTCAAGCCATGGATGGTGCAATAGAAGTATGTGAAACGTCTCAGCCGAGATCCCCTCGGCAGCGGGGGTCTCCGAATCCCAGTCAGAAAGAGAATGAACCAACGCCTAACAGATTTGGGTCCAAGGGGCCCTTCTTGATTGGGCCTGATCCCATTGGGTGCAATCAGACTCGCTTTCATTCACACTTTACATGCATGCAAACAGTAGCGCAGCAAACTGGCGACATGTGCCCACTCAAAACTCAGAGATATGGCAACCCAGATACGAGTTCACTTTCAATCACTATGGCGACACAGCGCCCAAACAACTCTCTGTTCGCACACACTGGATCACCCTGGATATCCCACACGCGTCTCTCTGAACACTCGCACACACACACACACACACACACACACACACACACACTGAACACTAACTACAGCTATGGCGGCTATGGCCGCCTCTACCCTATCGCTATGGCTAAGCTCCGTCTCTCTGCCCACTTCGTCTTCGGGCTCACTGCAGACCTCCTTGCACAAGTCGCTGTGGCAGCGCTTCTGCATGGCTCACGCAGGAATGAATGAATGGCTGGGCRCTGCCTCTTGATTTATACTACACCTCACCTCGTCCCTCCTCATTACCTGTCCCTGTATCATTGGCATCCAGCGAACAGTCTGTCGATGCCGACAAAATCCACATTCTGCTTGAAACACAACATCCGGCGAAATTAAAAACATAAAATATTGCTTCACACCTACACAAAGTCAACCCTACTGACACCATTATTTATGCGCCCTGCTCATCCATTGCCGCCACAGCGGCCGCACCATTAGTACTTCTCATTGCAGCCAAGCCTCATCCGCAGTCGATGCCAAATCCTCGGTTCAGTTACTTACATACACCCCGCTGACAACACACACTGAAGTCATGACCACGATTCCAATACAACCACAGCCATTGTCTGCCATGATTCTGAAAAACAGATTCCCTTCACATCCCAGTCCCATAAACACCGGGCGCAATCACCTGACAACGACAGGACTCTGCTCCAAACCACCACGGCAAAAGTCGAGCCGTTGCTGTGAGACGCCAGACATCGGTGAATGTTGCTTTATCGTCTATGCAACCGGACTTCGTTCGGAACTTTAGACGACTCGCAAATAAAACTGGCGCCATCCTGGCTGTCTGGTCAGATGAGGCGCACGCTGTCAAAGTCAATGTAGATAGAGCATGATTTCTCTAGTGAAAGAGAGCTGTTTTTTTCTTTTCTTTTCTTTTCTTTTCTTTCACAAAGGCTAATTATTTAAGCCCAAACAATTCAACTACCGGTCGAATCTGGACAGGACGACCTTTCAGGCCTTTCTTATTGTCATTTTAGTATTACAGGGAACCATGTAGCAGCCGCATCCGTGCTCAAGCCTCCAACGAGGGAACAAGCGAGAGCTGCACCCACCAGCAGGTGGGCAATACCGGCCAGAGGTCAGCCAGTAGCATCAGGACCGAGCTTCTTCGATGGGCCAGTCACTGTGCCTTCCCTTTGGTCCCCTCCCCCTATGAACATCAGCAGTTTCTGCTCAATGCTACTCCGGCGGACCAACAGCATATTCCTTGGTGGCGGGTGCCAAGCTTGCCCAGGAAGGTACATGAGGCCAATGGGGATCGAACCCAAGACCTCTTGAATGCCACTTGCGTGCCTTACCAACTGAGCTAAGCCGCTGGGTTAAAGAGCTGTTATCATGAAGTGGGGTGAGGAACACATCCTTACCAGTCCAACCAGTCTGAGTCTAGGGCCTGTACGGGCAATATCAAAGTCTGCAATGATGTTTCCCTCCGAAAGGGAGGAGGTACCGCTTGCTTGGAGGCCGTGCGGCCTAGGAATCACCACCCAGGAGGCAAGCAGGCCGCTATATCTCCAGGAGGAGCGAGGTGCTCCTCCTCATTGTCAGTGTGAAAGTTTGGCGACACACTAGTTGGAGCGCTAGCATAGAGCAGCGGTGCTGGGGAAGGAACAAGGACAGGAGGAGGAGGAAGACCAGGACTAGGAAGGGGGAGTGTCAGAGGTACTTACCTGGCTATGGTGGATGCCATCTTCATCACCTTGGTGGAAACTGCATCTGGAAGGCCCCGCTGGGGTAGAACTGCACCAAACAGCTTTGAGGCAGAGTCATGCATGGCGGCCTGAACAACAGCAGCCATTGCTGCTTTGTGTTGTCCTATGCACAGCAGGGCAATGCCCTGGTAGTCCGCCATAGCCTTGGCCTTGGAGGAAGGAGGAAGAAGGGTGGTCATGGCTACGGTGGACCTCAAGTGATACCTGCAGTTGAAGGGGGATTCGGACATCGATTCAAGTTTAGCCATTCAACATTATTATTATTATTTCTTGTTTGAATTACAGAGGAAGATATAAGGAGGAGAGTGGTTAGCGAAGAAGAAGGGAATTATCATTGGTCTTTGCTGGTGTACATCTTCTTCTTCTTCTTTCTTTCTTCTTCTTCTTTCCCTCCCTCTCCTCTCAAGTTCATTCATTTCTTTTTGCAATTGGACAGCATTGTGTTTTCTCATGATTGTGTACTTTGAAGTTGGCCAGGATCATAACATTGGTATCGGAGTGGATTCTACTCACTGGCAAGAGTTGACTTTGCTTCCCTAACCTTAAACTAAGTGGTGGAGGGCACCACTTAGAGTTGGGGCTAGTTCGTGAAGGGAAGCGGGGCCACTTGGTCTAGGGAAGCTGCCCCCACCGGGGCCACTTGGTCTAGGGAAGCTGCCCCCACCTGGCAGGGTCGTGCTGGGTCGGCATTTGACCCACCAGGTTGCGTGAGAGTAAGTTTGGGGTGGCGAGACATTTGTGGAGACTTCATGCCACAATTTGAGAGAGGCATCAGTGAGATGCACTCACACCCGGAATCTGATTCAAGGGAGACACTTGGCGACTTTAGAGCTTCCCTCAAGTAGGCGAGCCTGAGGGAAAGCAGCCCTTCTGCATTTACGGACTGCAAGTTGCTAGTTTGTTCTTCAACATCGTCGGGGGATCCGGCGTTGCACTTGGGTGTTGGAGTCAGACCCTCCTAGGAGATAGGACACTAGTGTACAAGTAGCATTACATGGGTCAAGGGGACCACATGAGAAAGGGGTGAGTTCTATTCATCTCGAAGCTCAGGCCAGTCAGGTGAGTGTCGTGCACCAACGGGATGCTCATGTGTGTGTGCATGGTATTGATTGTTCTGTTGGGGTTATTCTGGGTTTCCTTCCTACTCCTCTGCGGTCTTGATTGTGTGTTGGAGTAAGTGAACTACTTACTCACCTGATGGATGGAGAAATGAAGTATCTTGCTTTGAATACCACGTCCTTCTACAGTGCTTTGTCTTTTCATCTCTGAGCGACTGTAGTCAGTAGGTTCTCTCTGAAAAGTTGAAATTCGTTTTTCAGTACGCTCAAGGCAGAAAGCAAGTCCACGCGGGACTCCTCTTGCTTGGGACTCGCTCATGGCCTATGTAGGACACATAGGGACCCATGAAACGATATTCACCAGTTCGCAGTAGCTGATGCAGATCCCAGGGTTTGATCCCTAGTCTCCACCTTACCTGTGTACAGTATCTGTGTCGGCTCCTAGAGTTGAACCCGCGACCTGTGTATTTGTAACAGTTGGTAGGTCGTCGTAGGGTCTATAGGTAGCAGGAGCTCGATCTGTAGACCTGTTGAGTAGGAGTCTTAGTCATGTCTAGAAGTCGTAGCTATAGTTTTCCCGAAAGGTCAAGGTCGTAGCTGCTACAGTACTGAAGGGTAAAGTCGTAGCTGCTACAATCACGAAAGGCCAAGTCTACGGCCTTCCGGAAGGTCCCAGTAGTGGCCTTTCAGAGTTGCCTACGTTTAGACTAAGGCAAGTGGGCAAGTGGTGAGGCAAGTGGTGGAGTATGCCCGTGCTGAGTCAGCAGTCCCAGTCCTAGGCAGTCTGGTCCAGTCAAGCAAATACCGCATGGGACTGTGCGCACTTCGGGCATGGGAAAGGGCCAGACCAACCAGCCATTCATTCATTCCTGCGTGAGCCATGCGGAAGCGCTGCCACAACGACTTGTGCAAGGAGGTCTGCAGTGAGCCCGAAGACGAAGTGGGCAGAGAGACGGAGCTTAGCCATAGCGATAGGGTAGAGGCGACCATAGCCGCCATAGCTGTAGTCAGTGTTCAGTGTGTGTGTGTGTGTGAGTGTTCAGAGAGACGCGTGTGGGATATCCAGGGTGATCCAGTGTGTGCAAACAGAGAGTTGTTTGGGCGCTGTGTCGCCATAGCCATAGAAAGTGAACTCGTATCTGGGTTGCCATATCTCTGAGTTTTGAGTGGGCGCATGTCGCCAGTTTGATGCGCTACTGTTTGCATGCATGTAAAGTGTGAATGAAAGCGAGTCTGATTGCATTGGTATCGGAGCTGGTACCCGCTATTCCATGCGCGCCGTCGTGTGCAGGGAGTGATGCGCCATAGCTGAGGTGGCCGCGAAGAGAAGAAGTTCGCCATAGCGAACCTGGAGGTTGGAGAAGCCGTCGCGCACCTCCAGAGAAGGCCACAACGAAGAAGAAAACCGAGAGAGAGAGAGAGAGAGGAGAGAGAGAGATGAGCGATACAAGTTTGGTTGTCACGTACCTGTGAAGTTGCTGTGTAGTCCCACGAAGAAGATGATTGCGGCCATAGCCGCGGAGCTTGTGACGAAGGAGGGAGAGAGAGTGGACAGAGGGAGAGACCGAGAAGGGAGAGAGAAGCCATAGTCGAGGAGTGGAAGAGAGAGATGATCAAAAAAAAAAAAAGAAAGAAGACAGTCAGGGTGAAGAGGGAAGAGGCGAGGTGAAGAGAAGGAAGGTGAAGGGTGGCGACGAAGGGGAAGTCGGCCGCCATAGCCGAGGAGTTGACCGGAGGTGTTGACCAGGTTTGATTGGTGTTGACCGGGTGTTGATCGGAGTTGACCGGGGGTTGACTGGGGGTTGACTGCAACGTTGACCGAGCGTTGACTGAGCGTTGACTAAGGCGTTGACCAAGATTTGGACCAAGCTGGAGCCGGTATAATCTCGCCAAGCCTTCAGCCTATCCTCGCCCTATGGATGTGCACACACCCTGTGGTACTTGCTGAGTCAAGTCTGTCTGTCTCTTCTTTCTGCATCGAGTCTCTTCTGTCTAGGTGTAGGAACTCTGTGGATGAAGGATAGGGCCTCGTTGACCAAACCCCTGCCGGACTAAGTAGGGCCAAAGACTCTGTCTGACGACTCGACTGTCCCAGTCAGGGGTTAGAGTGTACGTGGTGAGGTTTGGAACCGTTAATCCGGTTGTGCACTTGTCACCATGGTTGAGACCCGTAGTGGGAAGAGTATTAGCCCCTATACCCAGGAGCAACAAGAGAAGATGGTCGCCTTAGTGAGAGAGAATAGGGAGAGGAAAGAGTTTCTAAAGCAAGCGAAATTAAAAGTAATCGCAGAGGAGCAGGCGGCGAAGATGAAGAAGTTGGAAGAAGAGATGGAGGTGAAGAAAAAGGCTGCCGAGGAAGAAGCAGCAGCAGAAGCAGAGGAGGAGAGAAAACGTAGAGAAGAAAAAGAGGAGAGCAGTGGCACGAAGGAGGAGGAAGCAAAAATAGAGAAGAAGATTAGTGAGTGGATTGCTAATTTATCGTTGGGGGAAGACGAGGAGGCACAAATGTATGTGCCACAAGAGGAGGAGGAGGCGTTTGCCAGGGCACTTGAAACGATTGAGGACCCTCTGGAACGGCGAGAGGCTGAGGAGGAGAAGAAGTTGGAGTGGAAGCTACGGATGAAGAGGGAGAAGAAGAGAAGGAGGGAGGAAGTTAACCGGTTGACCATAGAAGTGGAGAAGGTGAGAGTGTGCAGACAAGAGGTCCAGGCACAGGCAGATGTCTCTGCCAAGATGGACAAAATGTTGGGGTATCTAGAGGTGTTGAGTGAGGCCTGGCTAGAGGAACGCCAAGCCAACAGGGGCCAAGAGGTAGCCCTAAGTGCCATGCGATCAGGGTTTCGAGACTTTGCGTGCGACATGGTCACCCACGTTGGGGGTGAAGTCAGGCGATTAAGGGAGAACGTAGGAAAGTTCTGTGAAGGCGCCATTGAGAGTGCCAAAGCAGTAGCTGCTGTCGAGAGTGAGGCCAGGCCTCATAAAGAGCCTGTCAAGCTTAAATTCCCAGATGCATACGACGGGAAGAAGGAAGATAATTTTGATAACTGGGAGGCGAGTGTCAATAGTTACTTATTCTTACAACACATGTTGACTGAGGAACAAGTCCTCGTCGTCTTCCAGGCCCTCAAAGATGAAGCGGCCAGTTTTGCTAGATCCCTTGCGCGCGCAGCCAGTTGTGAAAACAACCTGGTTGCATATTCTAAGATTACCCCTCTTCCTCAATTCTTTAAACTCCTGCGAGAGAGATTTGTTGATCCAACGAGAGGCGTTCGAGCCTCTGACAAGTTACAGACCATCCACTCACGACAGTGGAGGAGTGCAAGAGCACTCAAGGGCGTCATGGACGACTTGGTAGCCGTCCCAAACCATGGGGTCACTGAGCCCCAGTTGGTCCAATTATTTTATCGTGCCATGCCGGAGCCCCTGCGCGGGCATTTCTTTGATAAGTCTCAACAGGCCGACATCACATATGACGTGTTGAGCAGAGAAGTGGTCCTGTTTGAGTCAAAGTCCATGCCAGTTTCCACTTTCTGGCATAAGGACTTGGACAAGGGGAAGAAGTGGAAAGGTCGTACCATCTCTGGCCAAGTCAGGGCCAAGGATCATATGATCCGTATTTTAGAGGACGGTGGTACAGACGAGGTCCCATATAGTCAGATCAAGTGGGGCCTCGAGGATGAGGACAGTAGCGTGGGGCAGGGGAGGTCCTATGCTGCTGTCGCTGCTGGAGGGAGGCCGCAAGGCAGAGGAGGCCAGGGCCAAAGGGCCCAGGCCACGGGAGGCCGAGGATCGGGCGCATAGGGGGTTGGCGGACGAGGGAACCGCCAAGTGGGAGGTAGGGGTCAAGGTCCCCCGCCGAATCGTCATGGTCCTAGTCGGTCCCCGCCGCGACGAGGTGGAAGGCCGCCTCAACAGTCAGGAGGATGGCACCCAGGCTTGCCGCAAGGCAGGCCATAGGAAGATCTGGGCTTGGAGCAGCGCGTATGACAGAAACGCGTGGACTTGGGTCAGTGCGTGTTTTGTGGTGACCCGACCCATGTAAGTGCGTGTTTTGTGGTGACCCGACCCATGTAATTAAATTTTGTCCTAAGTATAGCGAGCGAGTAGGGGTCGCAACTGCACCTACTTCAAGGCCATGTGGGGAAGCGAGCGAGCGCGTACAGGAAACTCCCAAACCACATGAGCCTATGGCAGGGGTTGCAGGCCAGTGCCTAGCTAGTCTCTCTAGGCACTTCCCTCACAGGTGTGGCAGAAGAGTTGAAGGAGAGAATGCCTGCCTGGGCCAAAATGAAGAAAGAGAGTAAAGGACAACTGATCTTAGTTGATGTAGAAGTTTTCAGGAGTAGAGTAGGGGCCCTAATAGATTAAGGGGCTACCCGTAGTTACATTAGTCGTAGAGCATTGAAAAAGCTAAGGCTAAGATTGAAAGTCCAAAAGTTGACAGACCCCATAGTCAGTGTCCTCGCAGACAACCGCACGATGCGTGTTGAGGACTACGTAGAGGGAGTCCAGGCGTATTTTCGCCTAGAGAAAGATGGGAAGGTGGAGAAAGTTCTCCATTCCTTGACTCTCCTCGTACAGGATGACCTTCCTTTTGACATAGTGTTAGGAATGGATTGGGGAGAGGCAGCCGGGGCCACACTCCACTTGAGAGAGCATGAGTGTAGGCTCCCTAGTCCGTCCGGCGAGGTTAAGACTGCCCGCCTGTTTCATGTGTCAGGTGTAGACAACACCTAGCAAGCTCTTCTGGTAAGATACAATTGAGGCCATCTTCATTCAGCAGTTGCATGACAGGCAACTTGGAAGGTGGAGTCAAGGACTCGTGATGTGGCTCATGTTTGAGGACAACAGTTTGATTCTGGTTGTTTCTCTGTCGAGATGTTGGAGAAAGATGTGACCGGTAATGAGGAGGGACGAGGTGAGGTGTCTCGTGTGGCATCGTTAGCAGGCTCTTCTAGTAAGATGCGATTGAGGCCATCTTCATTCAGCAGTTGCTTGACAGGCAACTTGAAAGGTGGAGTCAAGGACTCATGATGGGGGTCATGTTTGGACAAGAGTTTGATTCTGGCTGTCTCTGTGTCGAGATGTTGGAGAATGATGTGACCTGGAAGCACATGTCTGCGATGGATGGCAAGAAAGGGTTGACATGGTGATTCACTGGCGCACGGAACTTGTGGTGCTGTGGTTCTCCATCACATGGATGACTTGACAACCACAACAAAATGATGTGGACATGTTAGATATCTTGAGGAGACATGCACAGCTTCAGCGAAGTAAAAATGGAGATGATCAGGAAACCGAGGAAGTTACAGCGAACAGAACACAAGAAGCTCCCTGTAGACAATGCTTTTCGTTCTTCTCCTCGCATCAGGAAGGGCAACATGGATATCATTCGGATGCCCAACTCGCGACAGACCAAAATATAAAGTTGGCCGTGACCAGACATTGCTTTGTCAAGCCACAGACCAGCCCTTGACACCATTGGCCCTTGGACCTTGTTTATAGTAATTGCAAAAGCGACCCATAGGGGGAACCGTTATCTGTGTCATAGAAACCCAGCAGACTCAGTAGAGAGGTGAGTTTAAACCGCCAGTACCCCGCCCAGCTATTATTTTTCACCTCCGAGCACGCCGGAGGTGCCCCCCACAGGGTTGATAGATGTTTGGGCTCTGGAAAAATACAAATTAAAAAGAAAACAAGAAAAGGTCAAATTAAAAGAAGAAAAGAAAAGTAGATCGCAGCGTGCACAGAAGATGATCGAGAGTCCATGAAGGAAAAAAATATCCGAAAAGGAGATAGCAACGACTCTTCCCTGGAATGAGACGTCCCTTACCCCGACCGTACATGAATGAAAAATACCTTGTATACGTAGTACGCACGTCATATATTTGCGAATCTTTGTTTTCTCTTCACACTGTGGCGGACGTGACAATATAAGCAAGGTGGCAGAGGAAGATACGGGCCTCTTTCCACTGCACAACGTTCTGCATGTAACTGGACTTCTTTTGTGGGCAATATGATCAGAATGTTCCGTCCCTTGAGCGTATGAGGTCGATACCAGCTCCAGATACATTCGTCCAGTTGTGCAGTGGACAAGGGCCGTTTTGTAGAAAAGAGCTAAGAGCTATTGCACCTGACAAAGACTGACAGTAAGACCTCCTTTAACGCTGTAATACAACTGTATTCCCCCGCCCCTTGCAAGTTCCTGCGAAAGTAATTGCTTCTGCCGACAACCTCCTTTGTTTTCTTTCTTTTTGTTTTTTTTTTCAACGCGATGGCAGCTTGATTTCCCCTTGCAACTCGCACAGCCCACTGAAGCATCGCGCACTGGCTGCTACTACCAAGAACCTCCTCCATATTTTTTTTTTCCCAGCTTTATGGCGGCGTTATTTCCCCGTACAACTCGCACAGCCCACTACAGCATTGGGCCCTGGCCGCGGACTGGTTCAGCGGGAGCAGCTTAATGGTACTGGTGGTTTAAGATGGGGGATGGCAGCCACCATATGGTGGGGAGGATCGTTGTTTTGACTAGCCTGTCACCAACTGTTCTACTAACAATGAGGCGAGTTCCATTGTACATACTACATACCCATTATGTTCTGAAGTTTTGACGAAGCATGATTGGGATTCCGTTCTTGATGGCGAGTCTATGCAGTGGTAGGCCGGAGTGTAGAAATCCATTGAGGTACTTTGCAGGGACGTTAAGACCATGCGAGTCATAAGGTGAAGAATCAAGGGAATTGAGCAACTGCTCTGCCCAAGGAGATTGTGAAGGATGAGGACATCAACGAGATTGTCAAGAACGAGGCCATTGATAAAGTGGATTGGGTAGTTCTTAGGACACAGCAGAATTCAGCCCGAGAGGCAGTTGGTGTCACCAAGATGACCACTGAGATTTTGGGAGGTCTAGTCCATGAATGCCGAGAGCGGCGCATGCATGCAGATGTCCCCTGACAGTTCGATCGCATCTGGATCAGACGGGTTGACAATTGTGTGTCACTCACTTGTAGCATAAACTCAACAAACCTCCTGGCAATTTCATCGTTTGGGACACAGGGCTTTCAACAGCGAGCACTTGTCTAATGTCACCCGCCAAGAGGATAACTTTGCCGTCATAGGGAAATTCAGGGTTGCAACGGTCTCGGGAAGAGGGGTTTAGGGTTTAGGCATTGTATGTTGTGGGAAGGTGCAGGTGGGGCGGTTGCTGGTACGATACCGAACTCCTGTGTGCAGCACAGAAACAAAGAAGCTGAAAAGTTCTACGGAAAATGAAGTACGGAAATGATTTAAAAGAAAGAAAAATAGAAACCATTGTAGCTCATCCATCATCTGCTTTGGAACCCATACCTGCCATCTCTGTGTATCTGTGCATCTTCCTTGCCCTCCTACTATTCTTCTTCTTTCTCCTCCTCCATCTTCCTCCTACACCTACCATTACTCTTCTTCTCCTTCCCTTCCTCTTGTTGTTTGCTGTCTTATGTTGTTGATTGCTGTTTATTGTCCGTGCTTACTTGTGTTGTTCAACGTCAGCGACAGTTTCATCAACATCCTTTGATTGCTGTTTATTGTCCGTGCTTACTTGTGTTGTTCAACGTCAGTGACAGTTTCATCAACATCCTTTGCTCTTTCTCTCTGTGTTTCTCTGTGTTCGTGATGGTAAACTGGGAACATTTCGGGTGGGGTGGTGGGAAGGGGGAAAGGAGGGGGGGTTGTTGGACGGCTTGCAGGTAGGGCAAAGAGTATTCTGATGGGGGAACGATTGGCGCTCAACTTTATGCAGCGAATGAGTGGCATTGCAACTGCAACAAAGGTGTGTATGGACTTCTTCTAGCTGAAATAAGATAGTATGCAAAAGCCTCCTTCCCACCTTTTCCTTGTGAAAATCAGCATTCGAGAATCTATGTTGTTGTGATTATCCGTCCGGTGTGGGTATTATGTTGGACTAAAAGTGGTTCTACCTTCTAAAGGAAAATTTGATCGATGCAAGAGGACTCCATGAGATGCATCAGTGTGAGTCATAGGCACCACCCCGAGACTCTTCGTTGGCGTGGATTCTACAAGCGAGAGGATTTCTCATGTGCAAAGACTATGTGCTCTCTTGTACATCTGTGGTTCAACTTCTGATCCACTGCACCGATTTCCATGTGCTCCCCACTCGCACCTGCTCCCCGTTCCCACTCGGTCCTGATTCCTGCGTGGTCCCATTTCCCACGCGGTCCTATGTAGGCGATACATGGGCTTATAAGGCATGCTGCAATGGGCAGTTGGTCTGCAATCTTCTGATACATGTGCATCAAAAATAGATGTCGATGTGAGACCGAAGAATAGACAGGGAATGATGAATGCACATGTGGATCGATGTGGACTGTACTTCAGCACATGCTCCTTCACGTTCTCCCTCACTTAGCCTTTCTTTGTCACTCATTCTGAAGCATGATGATCACATGTAGGAGTGCCAAGGAAAGACCATCTTATCACTTCCATGGACATCCCCCCACAGCCGCTTCCCTTNGAAGCATGATGATCACATGTAGGAGTGCCAAGGAAAGACCATCTTATCACTTCCATGGACATCCCCCCACAGCCGCTTCCCTTATCTTTCCTTGAATGAAACAAACTTATGGACCTGTCAGTGCTCATGGAGAGCCCCTCGTTACTTCAACATGTTATAGCTAAGTCTTGCACTCTTTTTTTTTTCATTCCTTCAAAATTTCCTTGCCCATCTCTATTCTGGGGAGAGAGTCGTCTCGGTTCTACCTCCACTTCTTCCACTCTTTTTTCTTGTTTGAGATTTCCTCGCTCTTTTCTATTCTGGGGAGGGTCATCCCTGTTCTGCACCCACTGGACAGTGAAAATGAAACCAGTCAAGCCTTCCTAACTCTTCTTCAACGCATATAATCACTATATCCATCAGCGCGGAGGAGAGAGCTCATCAGCATTTCAAGGCAAAACTTCTGCACAGTCACTTGCCCTTGCGGTCGTGTTTGTTGTGTATTTCATCGGTAAATGGCCCCCACGGAGGAGAGAGCTCATCAGCATTTCAAGGCAAAACTTCTGCACATTCACTTGCCCTTGCGGTTGTGGTTGCTGTGTATTTCATCGGTAAATGGCCCTCCTTTGGACCCGTTATATGTATCAATTCTCTTGGCGCATTGTGTCATCATGGCAGAGAAACTCCCCTATCCTACGGGGAGAAGGATGTTGTTAGGGTATATGCTAACAGAGTCGATTGGGGCGGGTTATGCTTGGATCCGGATGTCTGAGCAGATGTCATCATGTCTGTAGCAGCCAAAGAGAGATGGACGCCATCAGTGTGCATAACACTCCAATTTTATCAATCGTCTATCAGACCATGGTCTTCGTCTACATCTTTCTGACAATACCTGCTGACAGATGTGTCAAGCTACCATATCCATCAAGTGATTAACTGGGACATAGCTCCTAAAAATACCCTGCTGTTGCCTTTTCGTTCAAATAAGAGAAAACCTGAGTGAGGACGCCGCCCTGCCGGGCCTGCCCTGCCGGGCTGGGCCCGGCCGGTTGGGCCCGGGGGGGGCGCCCGGGTAAACCGGGCGGAACAAAAAACCGCCCAGATTTTTTTTTATTTTTTTTTTGAAACTGGGGTCGCTCTGCGCTAGGCGAGAGGACCCCGAATCTGCAATTAAATTTTGGTTTTGGTGGGGGGTGGGGGGTGCTGGGGTTGGGGGTGCTGGGGCTGTCTCTTATACACATCTAGATGTGTATAAGAG
>BFEA01000346.1:1446571-1459358 GCA_003427395.1 Chara braunii | reverse complement strand
CTTTTTTTTTTTTTTTTGCCGGGTACCGACGACACCGACCAGTAGGTGCCTACCAGCCGACCCGTCGGCTGGTCGGCATCCGACCAGTCAAGCGGCACCGGCCGTTGGGGTATGCAACACTACTCTAATGAGAGAATAGGGAAGAAAAGGTGGTGGGCAGGCTATCCAGAAGCTTTGACCTTTTCGACAAATGCACGCCATGCTTGAGATCCCAGTCACAAGGACAGCTGTCTGGATGGCTGTCCATGTGTCTGCCATCCGTATAATCTGAATGTCCGTCTGGGTGGCAGACATGCAGGGAGCTATCCCAATATCCATCAAGAGAATCTCTTGTGCGGTGCTTGCGTTCCTGTCTACATGCCTGAGCAGAAGAAATATTTTCTTTAAAAAGGTATAATTTATTACTTGAGAAAAAGAAATCAACAAAAATGCCAAACGAATACAGCAATACACCAATTTTTACACTCGACCACGCATGCATCAAAGGAACATCAAACTTCTTCCGCTTGAATCCCAATGAAGCGTCCACATAAGTCCGAAACCAGATGTGCCCAAACCATCCACAGTCAAACATTCCCTTTATGCGTTTTAAGTACCCTGCAAGTAGCATCTTCATGAGGATTCCTATCCGGAATCAAACTCATGCTCCATGTAGGAGGCCATTCCGATAGCCTTGCTTCCTTTTATACCATCGTACCTCACACCACACCATGTGTAAATATATCCTGAAGAAAAAACTAAGTTCTATTCTAGCTGAGATAGTCGGCTTGCCCCTCCTGGTTGGTTGGGGTCGGGGTCCTCCTCCCAGCCGCAACCAGGTGTTAGGAGCCTGGGTTCTGCTCCTCGCATTGAGCAGTGTAGGAACTAAGTGGCGGCATTGGATTACTTCCCATACTCCCTGCTGAAAATAATATAGCTGTCCCCCATAGAGGAGAAGGCTCAGAAGCCAGTTTTTTTTTTTTTTTTTGTTTTTTTTTGTTGTTTTTTGTTCCATTCTACATGTCCTACCCTCCGAAGGGTGCCCGTCAGCCTGCCCACACCCTGTATCCATCCACCTGGAAATTGTACTTCCACAAACTGATCCATCGTCGAGTTCCCCCCAACTGTCAATGACCAAGCTCCAAAGAGTAACCAATCCCTGATCAGTATCCTTTTGTTAAATGCCCCAATTGCCCCATATTGACATCACGCCCAAGTTCAGATTGACCACCCCCGACTGGAAAAAGATCATGCAAAGCCATCATCCACCTGGAAATTGTATTTCCACAAACTGATCCATCGTCGTGTTCCCCCCAACTGTCAATGACCAAGCTCCAAAGAGTAACCAATCCCCGATCAGTATCCTTTTGTTAGATGCCCCAATTGCCCCATATTGACATCACGCCCAAGTTCAGATTGGCCACCCCCCGACTGGAAAAAGATCATGCAAAGCCATCAACAGAGCATGGATACGCCCATGCTGTAATCAAAAGGGGTACTGCAAAAACCACAAGGTCGTTGCACACAAAAAGCATCAAACATTACACATTGAGAGAAGTTAGCTCACAACCCCATTGGGGTTGCACTACGATCGGAGGTCCTTTGGCGTGTTGGTCTTCACGCTCTTCTTCCTAAACGCTCAGCTCCGGCATCATGCAGAACAAACGCTGGCATGTTGTCTAAGCGTGGAACCGAGCATACTGTGAAGAAGTGTCTGTGGGTGATCACAATCCAGCTGTCATGGCGACGTCTGCTGTCTCGTCAACGAGGCAGGTCACTTCCCGTGTCCGCGTTCATCAGAAGACTCGGAACCCATCGGCTCCGCCACAGCTTGGACAACTGTTGTGTGAGAAGCAAGTGATATGCCCCGTGCTCATGAGTTGTTCGAGAGGAGCTCATGCCGCGGACTGGAACAAGGCAAGAATGTCCTGGGAGGACAGAGGACTCAACCGTCGCCTGTGGCTTATTCATACCTACTGTGTGTAACAGCCATCACAAAATACTCTGTCACCCCGACCTATAGGGCCGGAGAACCTGAAACGGCATGAGCCAAATTGTTCCCCTGCCTCCCTGTTCTGACCCCACGTGCTAGCCTACTCGAGCCCAAAGCTTAGCACCCCACGCTCGCCCTTTCGAACCACCCTCTGCTAAGGGCGACGGGGAAGCACCCATGTGCCCCCAGAAAAGACCATCCATGGCCACTCTGGCAATGTTAGCCAAACCCCTTGCCAGACCAATGTTTGAAGAATTGCAATATAAAACTGGGCCGACTCAAAAGATGCCAACAACGAATGTAAAGATTTTATTTTCTTTTCTTGTCTTGGTTTTGTTTTTCGGAAACTTCGTACCTGTGTCCAGATGGGCCTTGTGCCCAGATTTGACAGAATCTTGTTACAGAGGCTTCGACTTCTTTGTAAATTACAGCCTTTTGTACGAAAAAGTTGAGAGAAGGAAAAAGCCTGGTGATCATCAGCGTCTCAACTTTCAGTGTAGATTATTCTATCGATTTTTGGATGGAAATCGAAATAACATCAGCTGACCAGTGACTTGTTTTCGTTTTCTTTCCCCTGCCCCCTCCTGCCCACTTTGTTTTCTCTGATCATCTCACAGGAAATGGCAGAGGCTGCACAACCTGCTCGCATTCTCGAAACCAGAAAGACAGTGCCAGGCCTACGACTCCTCGACAAATGGGCTGTAAGTGATCCACTACCTGTTTCTCCCTTGTGGCTGTTACTTCTCTCATGATGGAACCTTTTTGATGCTATCATCATGCCACAAAATTAAATGTGGATGTGTAGCAATCAACTGATTGAACTTGATGTGTGTATGTGTCTGTGTGTCTATGTGTGTGTATTTTGAGCCACGTACATACAAGACCACGTAGGATGGCATGTGATCCTGCATCATCTTATCTCGACATTATCTTTTCGGCACACCTTTACCCATGCCAACCTTGGCAGATCGTGGACAAAGCATCCGCAAATACGCCAGCTACTCCCTCTGGGCCTTGAGGTTTTTCTTTTGGCAGCACCATGCGATGTCTTAAAGTTGGATTACTATGTATATGTGGTCTTAAGAAGCAGTTTCGGATTTACAATAAAGGGTTACAGGCTGCATTAGATATCATCAGATTGTGCGCTAAGCTCTGATGAAGATGCCTGATCGGTGGTAGTGATTTAGAGCAGAGGGCGGCGCTATAATGAATCCATTTTCGTGAGAATCTTGCAACAACAGAGTCATATATGTAGTGCCATTCCACACAATGTAGTAACCTCAACAGCGAGTATCTAGAAATAGGAGAAAGGTAGGAAAGAAGGAGAAAGGAGGAGGAAAGTCCTCAGGGACATCCGTTAAAATTGGAATGATACAGATAATATTAGCATGGCCCCTGTGCAAGGATGACACACATAAATCGGGAAAAGTCTCGTTAATAATCAGTGAATACAACTGAGCGGCTATTCCATTCCCCCCTTAAACTTGAGGACCCTTCCCACCAGACTCCCCACCTCAGCATGTATCTCACTGTTGCCACCGCTGATGAGGTCTCTCTGCAGCTGTCCCCAAAGGTTGGCCCAGCCTCCAGAACAAAGCTCAGCTACGGAGGTTGGTGCTCAGCACCTTGAATCTTTAGGAGCAAACTGCTGCCTTAACATCCCAAGCAACAACAGGTAAGTCAAGTAAGCCAGGCAAGTCTCTCTCTCTCTCTCTCTCTCTCTCTCTCTCTCTCTCTCTCTCTCTCTCTCTCTCTCTCTCTCTCTCTCTCTCTCTCTCTCTCTCTCGTGCCACGCAGGTCTTATCTCCCTCAACCTCAGTCTTCCTCTATACTATAGCTATGGCTACTGTCTCCCTGGCGGTCTTTTTCCTCTCTGGTGCCTGCCTCTCCTGCCTCCTCCAGCGCTAAGTGGAGCAGCGCTCCTGCCTCCCGCACCGCTGTGGCTTGCCTCAGCTTGCCTCCTCGTATGGCTGAGGGTTCGTTATCGGGATGGCTCAGATTTGCTTGGTCAGTGTGTGCCTGGACCCATTGGGCCTTGGAAACTAGTGGAGCAATGCAGACAGCCTTTGATGTGCATCAGATCTGTTGTTGTGGTTGACTACTGAGAAATCTCTGACTCCTTGACTGGCATGGGCGGCCTCTTTTGACCGTTGACCCTGTACCTGTTGACGAAAGGACTTTTCTGAAACCCTTATGGGGCAAGGGACGACTTTTGATCCCCAAATCTGGACTTCGACCCACACACGCTGGAAGTGTTCGTGCAGGCCGAAAACGTCGGGTTCAAAGAGTGCCAGGCCTGTACACGTCTTTTCTGACCCCCTTAGAAGAACCGCTCACACGTTTGATCCTCAGGTCAAAAGGGGGTAGTACCTGCCTTTTGTGGGCCCCTTGGTTGAGAGTCTTGAGGCTCATAGTTTTTTTGTCCTCTAGTTAATAGGAGGTTAACCAGTTACATTGTTATATATCCAACATGGTCTGAAGACTCTGAAGTTCTGAACTATTTGATCCGTTCTTCTCAACGGCTGCATATATGTGCTGTTGAGCCACCGAGCAGGTCCTGGATCTTTTGGTATGTGCATGAGAGGTGCAAGTGGTACTAGGGGCATGAAATGGAAGCACAGTGAATGGAAACCGCACGACGTATTTTTTAGGGTTTAAAGATTAAGGGTGTAGATGGATTTTTAACGCTCGGCCAAGTCTGGCTTGAGATGTGAAAACTGTAATGACAGTAAACGGTTGTAGATGGATTTTTAACACTCGGCAGATTCTGGGTTGAACTGTGAAAAGTTGAAACTGCAATGACATAAACAGAGGACACTCCACCAGTCCATTTGCTGGATATTTAAGAAATGTCATACAATGCACACAGGCACGTGAGAAAACACTGCATCAGCCCATGTTTGCTGGATTTTTTAGGGCTGGGTATTTGTTGAACCGCCACAAAGTCAATCAATTGCTATCCTGGATTGGGTATCTTTTTTAACGAAGTGATGACCATGAGAAAACACTGCATCAGTTTTCCCTCTACGAGGCTGCTAAAGACCTGGTATGTTAGCCGTCGTTGTCGGCATGGCAGGTCAGGTCCAGTGGTAGTGGTGGGGCTCAAGAAGATGTTAACGGGACGCAAGTAATGAGCAGAGAACCTGGTGATGGTCGTCTGTGCTGCCGCATTCTTCTTGCAGGTGCGGATTGGAGGCGGAGAGAATCACCGCATGGGACTCTTCGACATGGTGATGATCAAGGACAACCATATTGCAGCTGCAGGGGGTATTCCTCAAGCTGTTGCTGCCACCAGGGATTATCTCATCAAGCACAACCTCGATATGGAAGTGGAGGTAGGGATTGTTTTTGGACTCTTTGACTTTTGAACGTGTGGCGATGTTGGCAATGTTCATGTGATAATTATATTGTTGCATTGTTAATTGTAATCTACTAATCGTGCATTCTTATTGTTTAATTCAAATTAATTGTTATCGCTATCTGTTATTGTTAATTGTCTTTGTTGATTATTACCATTAACTATTATCAACTTATCGTGTGATTGTTATTCTCACTTCTATTGTGATTGTTGTATGATAAATTGATAATCAATAGATTTTTCGACCTTTGGCTTTTGAATCATTTTTTGACCAATGGGCACAGATTGAGCAAAGCGTAGACGTGACCCAAACTTGGCTCTGTACTCCCATACTCTCCCAAGCGTGTGTTTGTGTGTGTATGCCCGAATGTCAGCAATCTTTGCGTCAAAATTACCTTGTAATCAGATTGCAAGCTACGCTGTTTGCCCAGGCGCCCGGGCACCCAACTTGTGCCTGGATACACGCCCGGGTGCCTGGCCGGGCATGAACTCCGGGGAAGGGTTCCAGGCAGTCCCAGCACCCAAAAAAAAAAAAGAAAAAAAAATCCAGAAGAAAAACGATGTTCTGTAGAATTGCAATACAGACGGCTTTTGGCTGAGGGTCACATCTTACTCAGGGAACCGAAGATTGAAAAAAGAAAATAACAGAATCAGACTAAGTAACCCCCTTTTAAACCCCTTTAGCCCCTTAAAAACCAATCTATACCCCCCTTCCCTCCCCTTCACAGCCAATGCTCGGCAAAAAGAAAGAAGCCTGGATTTGGGCTCCTCCGCCCATGGTCAGAAAATTGCCACCCTAAAAAGAAAAAGGGCTGGCTTTTCCCTGCACGGGGCGCGCCATGTGCAGGTGACCCTCGGGCAACTTGCCTGGGGTGCACAGCCGGGCGAGCCAAGTAGCCTAGACTGAAAGTGTATTGCAACCGCATTGAAGTCGTACGGTGATTGTACTGGAGATGTATTGCAATTGGTTATAATAACAATGCTATAACTACAATAAATCATTAATTAACAATGTTATTTAATTATCGTATTGCAAATTTTGGAATTTGTTGCATCATGATTGCTTTCCTCACATTCTGTTAAACTGCGCAATGCGAATTTAATATGGCCTCGGGCATTCTGAATTAGAAGAGTTTTCTCTGACTGGAAAAAGTGTCAGTATAGAGTAATCAGGTACTGTTGCTGGAGCGTTGCTGGCAAGGAGACACGCGTGATTGGTGAACGATAATGGTTTTTTGTCATTTTGCAGAAAAAAATACTGCCTTCCACCCGTTCAACATTAGTTAAGTCTGACTCTCACAAGATATCATCTGACTTTAGAAAGCTTTTTACTGTATCGTTACAAAGTTAGAGGTTTTTGACATGTGGTGTGGTTCTGATTCTGATCTGAATTACTGTTTTGTTATTATCCTGGCCAAATTCGAAGTACACATTCATCAGAAAGTACAATGCTGTCCAATTGCAAAAAGAAATGAATGAACTTGAGAGGAGAGAGAGGGAAAAAAGAAGACGAAGATGAAAGAAAGATGTGGCATACTGCGCAGCCACACGGGCCTGCAGGGGCCGTCCCGCAGTCTCAGCCTAAAAGCCTAAAAACAAGGGCTTACAGGCCCCGTGTCGTTTCAGCCTGAAAGCCTGAAAACGAGGGCCTGCAGGCCCTATGTTGTTTCAGCGTAAGACAGGGCCTTCCAGGCCCTGAGTCTTTTCAGCCTGAAACGGAGGGCCACTTTCGGGCCCTCATAAGATCGTCCTGCCCTAACACTCAGGCACCAAACCAGGGTTTCAGGAACAGGCTATTTTTGGTCTGTTCCCATGACAGCCTCAGCAGGAGCTGCAGCGCCAGACCCTGGCTCGCCCTGGCATTGGCAAGAGCAGCCTCCTGGACTGCCTCGCCCTGCAGTTGCAGGCAGTCAGGAGGCAGGCCGAGTAGTACATAGGGAGTTCCCATGCACTTCATGGAGAGGCAGAAGGCAGGAGGCAGTCTTCAGGATTTGGCAGCAGCACTCTGGAGGAGCGCTGCAGGAGTAGCGTTAGCGCTAGCAGTAGTCTTCAGTGCTGGGTGCTAGTAGCTGCAGGAGTAGTCTTCAGCGCAGGGCGCTAGTAGTAGTAGTAGTAGTGTTGGAGAGAGATGGCTGGCGGAGGCCAGTGAGACTTACCTGTGGCGCCATAGCTCCAGCTCCATCTTCGAGGTACCTGCATCAAGGCGCCAGCTTCATAGGTTAGTACTGGACAGAGAGAGAGAGAGAGAGTTCTTCTTCTTCCTCTTCTAAGTCCACCATCTCCTCCACCCTCTCACCACCTGACTTCTCAGTATCTGCGGACTACGAGAGAGAGAGAGAGAGAGAGAGAGAGAGAGAGAGAGAGAGAGAGAGAGAGAGAGAGAGAGAGAGAGAGTTGTGACTTGAGACTTGACGACATTGGACCCAGACTCGACATTGGGATTCAGACATTTGACGGGGATTATTTGGGACCTGTATCGCAGACTTGGTGTTGACGACATTCCCATCTCCCCCTCTTCTTCGTCTAACTCCCCTCTTCTTCGTCTGTGTATGGCAGGGACTGGCGCATTCTTCCTGTGTGAGCGCCAGGCCCCTTCCCACCATGGAATGATGATGATGTGTGTTTGAGGCTGCATTGCAACATTGATTGTTCATTGGTATCTAAGTCTTCCTTTACGCTATCTTGTACTTTGTGAGAGAGCGGACCTCTCAATCAGAGGACCCGCTCAATCAGAGGACCCGCTGAGTCAAGTAGCCAGCTTGCTTGATCTATTGATGAGTAAATCAAGTAGGACTTCGTCAAATCTCTGAATTTTTTTTCTTTCTTACAACAAATATCTGAAAATTCCGGATAATAGCATTTCGTTTTATCTGAAAATTCCTGATAATAGCATTTCGTTTTTTCTGAAAACTTCTGGTATTAGCATTTCGTTTTCACGCAACAAGTATCTGAAAATTTTTGAAAGTATCATTTCGTTTCTGTGATATTTGCAACCGAAATTTCTGATATTCGCATATACACTCAATGAAATTGAAAATTTATTTTATATATTCATTAATAAAGAAATATAAGAATTAATCCATCTAATTAAATAGATAAATAGAAGATACAAAGTAGAATGTAAGCTTAAATAAATTTATTTTATATTGATATTAGATACTAATATATAGAACAATATATAAACAATTTGTCACAGCCCCTCGTTTGTTGTCCTCTTCTCCCTCTCTGCCTACGGTTTACCGGGCAGTTCTATTTGACGATATATATAGTTCTATTTGTGACGATATATAGTATATATATCTAAATATATATAAAAACAATATAATATATATAAATATATCTAACAATATGTGGATATATATAGTAGCCAAAAATTTCTGATGTTAGCATTTCGTTTTCTAGGCATATTAGGATAACGATAGAGGTGGACTGGAAAACACAAGGGATAGTCATCAGAAGTTGGAACATCAATTGACTCGACAACATTCTGGACAAAGAAGAAAAAACGAACGATATAATCAAAGGACTAAAAATTCGACCAAACAAACCAGCTGACATAATTCTGCTGCGAGAAACTCACCTCACACTATCAGCTGAGCACAACAAAATCCGGAGAGTGCTTACAAGGAAACTAGGGGGCGTCAAGGATGAAATATGGTCCTTAGACAACTCCTACACAAAAGGAACGGCCATCCTTATTCCTAAATCTTCCCGCCTCTACTCGTTAGGCTCCATAGTGAACTCAGAAGCAGACACAACAGAAGGGAGATGGTGTCTGATGGACCTACGGTGGAAAGAAGAAGAAGTGAGGATAATAAACATCTATGCATCGAACAATTCATAGGAGAGAGCAGCTTTTGTAGCAAGTATAGGAAATCTAGCCCCTCCTCTAACGCCCTGCATCTTCGCAGGTGATTGGAACGCCACCCTAGACTTGACAATAGATCGTAAATCGAGGTCGACGGCCAGCCAATCCACGCAAGAGGCAGTCCCTATCCAACGTTTGATGCTCGATTGCAACCTGGTTGAGCCATACCGCACCTTGCACCCGGGAGTAAGAGCCTTCACCCTAGTAAAGAAGAACCACGCCCAACACACTGCCTTCTCCTTTATAGACTATTTTTTTATTTCAGAAACATTAACGGGGACAACCAAGCTGGCAGACATCCTCCCCCTACAGCCTTACATAGGGCTGGATCACAAACCAATTGAACTAATCATCAGTTTCGAACAATTTGTGAAGAAAGGTTCCTGCTTTCACAAACTGAACAACTCGCTTCTATTTGGCTAATCTTTCGAAAAAGGTATCCTGGACAGCTGGCAGAATAGCAGAGCCAGCTACCTCCCCATTCATGACAGATGGGATTGGTTCCAAGATAGCTACTTCGTACTGGCCCAGACAGCAACCAACATATCAAGGAAAATGTCAAACGATAGGAAACAACGAAAAATCGCTCTATAAGCCGCTCTAAGGGTCGCAGAGTCCAACTTTAGTTGACAATCCATCTTCGCCTTTCTATACAGACATTTTCCACAGAGCAAGAGAGGAGCTGGCTGTATGGAGATGGTGGGAATTAAAGGGTCTACAAATAAGATCGAGAATGAATGAGTATGAGCTCAGCGAGTCAATGTCAAAGCACTTCTTTGCGAGGATTAAAGCAAACACAAGATCTAGCTCAATAGAGGGCCTCAAAACCCTCTCGGAAACAGCGGAGACACTGAAAGACAACAAAGGAATGCTAAACATAGCCAAGGAGTTCTATGAAGACCTCTACCAAACAAAGACACCTGCCCCCAATCCCCCCAGTACTAGAGAAGCACGGGCCAGAATGCTCCAATACCTAGATAAAACTATCTCACAAGAACAGGCAGACGCTCTAGACAAGCCAATCACGTTAGAGGAACTACAAGTGGCAGTCCAAAGTATGAACAACAACAAAATTCCAGGCATTGATGGACTAACAAAAGAATTCTGGGAGAAATTCTGGCCACTTCTTGGGGGTGATTTACTGAACTTGTACAAGGACAGCTGGCTGAAGGGGGGCCTTGGGAACATGTTGAGCAGCAGTGTAGTCACATTTCTATACAAAAAAGGGGACAAAGAAGACGTATGAAACTACAGGCCCATTTCTCTACTCACATTGCGGTACAAAATCTTGGCAAAAACCTTGGCCCTTAGAATCCTGGATCTTACAGACATGTGCTTCCATATAGATCAGACAAGTTTCGTACCGGGAAGATACATTCTTGACAATGTACTCACTCTAAACGAAGCAGCCAACAAAGTGAGAGAAAAAAGAATTAATACAGCAATAATGTTCTTTGACTTTGAAAAGGCTTATGACCAGGTCAACTGGGCCTTCCTAAACTCGAGTATGGAAAAGATGGGAGTAGGTCCGATCTTCAGAAAATGGGTACGTATCCTGTACAATGATGCAATTGGCTGTGTACARGTCAWCGRCATGCTATCAGAATGCTACCCAATCTCACGATCAGTCTGTCAGGGCGATCCTTTAGCCCCCCCTRTCTTCCTCTTCGTTATGGAAGCGATAGCCTCCTTCCTACGGAAAGACCCTTCCATTCACAGACTGCCAGAAATCAACGCAGGATCAGCCCACCATCTRAAGTTCCMAACAGTTATAATGTTYGCAGACGACCTCACGGTTCTCATACGAGCCTCAGACTCGTCCTTCAGTGCTCTAGTAAGAGCTATGGAAGCCTTCAGACTTGCCTCGGAAATGAAGATTAACTGGAAAAAAACGATTGGGTGGTGGTTGTTAGAGGAAGAACCCCCACAGCTCCAAGGCCCAGAGGCAACGTTGACCTGGGAGACACTGGAAACACCTACACGGTACCTAGGGATCCTGATGACAAAAGAAGGCTTTGCTCCCCAAATGGCCCAGAATATGCTGACTAAACAAATCAATAAAATGGGCAGGTGGGGCAACACCTTCACATCTCTACTTGGACGCGCCTTAACCCTCAACACCTCTATATTTTCTATGATGTGGTATATAGCCTCAATCTGGACTGTACCAGACAAGTCAATCAAGGAACTCAATCGGGTAGCAAGGGCCTACCTATGGTCTGGTGACCCCAACAGAGTTAACTGCATCCCTAAGATAGCATGGCATTACATCACGAGGAAACCAAGTAAAGGAGGATTGGGGATCATCGACCCCAAACAAGAAACCAAAGCMYTTCAGGTCAAATGGATCATTAAACTGCTTACAAAACCAGGCACAACTTGGAATAAACTAGCCCTGGATAGCATCAGAGRACTAGCTCCGGTACCTACACCAACAAACATGYCAGGTCTCTTCTGGGTYATGAACAAGGAATGGACACCCAGCACAGGACGTAGAAACCGCCGACAAGGTAACAATCACCCGGAGAACAGACCCCCCACACCCTACTGGACGTCCCTGCTAAGGATCTGGAGAGAAATTATGCCGAAAAARGTYGGCMGGCCCAAGACGAGAGAAGAGGTACTGAGGCAACCCCTCTTTGGCAACCCCTGGTTGAGAGATGAAAGTGATCACCCCTTCGCTCTCAAGCTAAGAGGCACATGTTGGCTATCCTGGATAAAGCACGGAGTCTGGAAAATCGAACATTTATGGAATGAAGAAAAAAGGGATTGGGTAACAGACATTGACCTTGCCGCCCTCCTCAAGGGCTGTCACCAACGGGAGAGGAATCTACAGGCCATCATCAGCAACATTCCGGAAGGATGGAAAGATCTCTTAAAGAGCCCACCAGCATGGAAAACGGGTGAATGGGGGGTTCGGCTACAGGAAATGCCCCCCTCAAGGGCCTATCAATTCTCACACAAACAACAGGGTTCAAACACTGTTGCAATTTTCAATTCCTATCCAATATCGCTGTCGGTGCAGGGTTCGGCCTCCATCGTCGATAAGGATGTAGTAAGAACAAATCTAGACGTCTTTCTGCTCAGGAAGGTAAGAGTTATGGGCTCCTGGCCCAAATCAATCTTTAGGATGGACACAGCGATCCAAGAGTTAGAATTCGACCCAGCAGAATGGGCATGGACATCAGGAGTGAACAAATACACGAAAACAGAAATCCAAGACTACTCGGTGAAGATGGGATACAGACTATTCATTAAAACCAAAGATCCGGAACCAATAATCAAAAGCAGATGGGCAAAAGTAATCGGTCAAGAAGCAGACCAAATCACAGAGATTCCTTGGAAGAAATATAAATCAATCAAGCCGGTCAAAATCAGGAGTCTCCAATGGCTGATAGCTTATGTAGCACTCCCGGTCAACCAGTGGCTCCACATTCGCAGAAGGAAGAACGATCCCAACAGTTCCGACCGATGCACAATATGCTCAGAAAATGAACCGGAAGACCTACTTCACTGCCTAATCCGATGCAAAGAAGCAACAGAATACTGGGCAAGGGCGTCGGGTCTCTGACCTACTTCACTGCCTAAT
>BFEA01000346.1:1432356-1445863 GCA_003427395.1 Chara braunii | reverse complement strand
GATCTGAGAGGGATTGCAGTGGAAGGCAAGCTGACAGTCAATCCTCCTAATGGGAGCAATCAATGCTGGTCAGGGTTCCTTCGGCCAAACGGAAGAAATCGTGAGTGGTTGATGATGTATTCATTTTTGACTTGCCGGGGGAATAGTAACCGGACTGATGCTCCCCAGAATGGATATGGAGCCAGGACCATAAGGACCTGTTTTTAAAAAAAAAAGAAAAAAGGATAACGATAGAGGTGGTCATATTCTCGGAAACCGGATTTATTCTTTTCTGAAAATCGAATCTCCATTCTATCTCGCAAATTTTTTTTTGAAAACCGAAATCTTGCGAAGCCTATCAGCATTTCGTTTTAGGCATATTAGGAGGTTGTCATATTCTCAGAAACTGGATTTAGTTCTTTTCTGAAAATCGCATCTCTACGCTATTTCGCAAAAAAAATTTCAAGATCGCATTTTTGTGAAAGCCGAAACTTTGTGGAACCTAGCCTAGATCTCGCTCACAGTACTCTTCTTACATGCCTCACTCATAGCAGATCGACAGATATACAACAAAAAAAAAAAAGAAAAAAAAAAGGGGGGGTGATCCTCTTCTTTTAGTTTTTTTTATTTATTTTAGTCTGTTGATTAGGACCGGGAGGAAAGTATAGCTGGGTTGGTTACCTACCTGTGTTTTCCCTCCCACCCACCCCTTTGCCTGCATTCCCGGTTTGGAACAGTGCCACGTCAGCAGTGCCACGTCACAGTGCCATGTCAGCAACAGTGCCACCTCACAGTGCCACATCAGCAGTGCCACGTCAGCAATGCCGCAGTGCCATGTCAGCAGTGCCCCGCCACCATGACGGGCTCAGTTCTGGGCATGCCAGGCCAACTGGCCAATGAGTCCGTTGCCGAGTACCGACAGCGTTTCGAAGCTCAGCTCGCACTGATCGAGGCTGAGGAACAGCGTCAGGCGGCAGCCGAGGCTGCCCGCCTACAAGCTGCAGCGGCGGCAACAGCTGAAAAGCAGCGGCTTCAAGCCGAAGCAGAAGCAGATACCCAGGCACGCCGGAAGGAGGCCCAGGATCTGCAACAGTAGCATGAAGCCACCAGCATCGAAAAGCTCAACACCGGAGGAGCAGCACAAGGAGTTTCTGGCCAAACTCGTGACCCGCTTGGTTTACACTTGTAATCACCTGCAGTCCGAGCTGGCGAATCTCCGACGGGCGGTGCGGAACCACAAGGATCTGCACGAGGATGCTACACAGGCACTCGATTCCCGTGTACAGGACTTGGAGCAAGTAGCACCAAGACCGGATGTTGGCCCGGCCAGCAGTGCACCCTCTACCCGCCAATTGGAGGAACGAGTTGACCACGTCGTCGCAATGCTCGGCGACATCAGCACCTTCGCTGCACCAGCCACCATCAGCAAGCAGCTGAACACCTTGAAGACCGAGGTTCAGCAAATGCACCAGCGGCCCAACAAGGATGGCAACACCAGTGTGCAGCACTACAAGATGCCGACATTCCAAATCGACGCCATCTTCGGAGTCCGCGCAGCACTACAAGATGCCAACTTCGAAGTACACAATCATGAGAAAACACAATGCTGTCCAATGGCAAAACGAAATGAATGAACTTGAGAGGAGGGAGAGGGAAAGAAGAAGAAGAAAGAAAGAAGAAGAAGAAAGAAAGAAGAAGAAGAAGATGTACACCAGCAAACACCAATGAAAATTCCCTTCTTCTTCGCCAAACACTCTCCTCCCCTCTTATTCAAACAAGAAATAATAATAATAATATTGAATGGCTGAACCAGAATCAATGCCCGAATCCCTCTTCTCCTGCAGGCAGCACATGAGGTCCACCATAGCCATGGCCACCCTTCTTTAGCTCTATCTCAGGCCAAGCTTCTTGGTCTAGCTCTACCCCAACTGGGCCTTCCAGATGCAGTGCCCACCAAGGTGGTGAAGATGGCATCCACCATAGCCAGGTAAGTACCTCTGGCGCTCCTCCGTCCTAGTCCTGGTCTTCTTCCTCCTCCTGTCCTTGTTCCTTCCCCAGCAGCACTGCTCTGATGCTAGCGCTGTCCCAGCCAGTGCTCCAACCGGTGTGTTGCCAAACTTGCACACTGACAATGAGGAGCACCTCGCTCCTCCTGGAGATATAGCGGCCTGCTTGCCTCTTGGTGAGTGACTTCCTAGCCCGTGAGGCCTCCAAGCAACCGGTACCTCCTCCCTTTCGGAGGGAAACATCATTGCAGACTCTGATATTGCCCGTACAGGCCATAGACTCAGACTGGTTGGACTGGTACCTGCCTAGACCTAGCCTACAACTACCGGGCCTCAAAAAATGCCAACTCCGTCTTCTTCTGCTCGGCCTCGATTACACGGCACATCTGCCTCTACCTGGTGTGGTACCGGCCTACCTGCTACTTGAGTGTTTTTCCGCTGCTTCGAGTGTTTTCCCCCACCGCAAACCTCAATGCCATGGCCACAGGTAAGTACCGACCCTTTGGGCCTTCCACACGGACAGGTACCCTCGCGGGTCTCACACACACTCAAACCGACAAGCACTCAGACAGGCACACAGACCAGCAAGCATGCACACACTCGGACTTAGAAAACTCAGCAACAAGCGGGAAACTCAGCAAGGCATGCGTTCCATTGGAAAAACTCAGAAATCAGCTGTGTGCCTCAGCCCGTGTTTGGCAGGTCCTAACAGTTTTTTCTCATTGCACATGATTGCAGGTCGAAGCCCGTACACTGGAAGAGGTCGAGCAGGTGCTGGAATGCAGAGGTGATGGGAGAGGGAGGGTGACAAGAATCATGTTGGATAATATGGTTGTGAAATTACCTGATGGGAGAGTCGACACATCAATGCTCAAGGAAGCTGTGCAGAAGATAGCAGGGTCTGGCTTAGAAACTGAGGTACGAGAACCAACTCCCTTCCTCAGAATGCATCCATTGAGGCATCCATTGACACCTGCGTGTCCACTGGATGACACTCTATGAGCACAGGACGCTATGGAAGAGACAATCAGATCATCAGTCTCTCTCTGTTTCTCTCTCTCTCTCCCCCTCTACTAGGACATTTGGTTTAACTACGCGACATCGTTCACCAACACAGATTTGAGAACATAATCCAGGCCTAGTCCCTTCTCTGCACCTCGTCCCATAAGTTGTTCAGCGAGTGAACAGTTTGCCGCCGCTCTTGCTCGAGGCTAACCTCCTAGGTGAAAATCCACACGATGTTGCCTTGGGCAGAAAGGGCAAAGCAATCAACGCTGGTTGGCTTGCTGCTGCATGCACTTTTTTGCCTTCTGCATGCGCTCACAAGCTTTAGCCAGCAATTCCGCATCTTTTGTATGGAAGCAGGTGTGCAAGGAGCGTTGATGTGACCAGGAGGAGGGAATTGGCAAAAGTCATTCTTTCTAATTGGCCCCAGTCAAGCTCGAACGGGGATGTACCATACTTGCGGCGCATCCCGTCCGTGGGGTCGCGGCGCTGCGTGCGCCACAGAGCGCACTTGCATGCACGCACACGTGATGCGGTGCATCACAAAAAAAAATTGAAAGGACAGGGTGGGGTGGCCAAACATGCCCCGTGCTTCTAAAAATCAGAAAGCAAGAGGGAAAAAAGTCAGGGTACCTTTCTCGGCCTTTTGGCTAAGATCAAAAGTAGTATCTGTTCTGATCAGTTTAAAAAAAAAAAAAAAAAAAAGTCCGGGTCATGCCGTACCCCAAAACTGTGGGCACATGTCCGTGAGTGTGGATGTGCATGTCCTAATTGTGTCCAGTCTCTTTTTTGAAGGGCCCCTACAGTGGATAAGCGAGGACCCCAAGTGGAGCAGAGATAGACTTTAGACTTCCAGTTTGTATGTGTGGGCCGAGAATATATAGTCTGGATTCGAATTCAGGTCGCCGAGAATATATAGTCTGGATTCGAATTCAGGTCTGTGCATCACGGTAACGAGTCACTAATTTTCTTTTTTCCTAGGCTACCAGAGTGGCCCGGGTCCACTTGCCCGGCCGGGCCAAAAAGAAATGAAAAAATAAAAAAATAAAAAAGATTTTTGAATTAAAATTTTTATTTAAAATTTTGTAAAGAATTTCGATGTGACCCTGAGGCAAAAGTTGTTCAGTTTATTTTTCTGTATAACATAGTTTGTTTTCGGATTTTTTTTTTATTTTTTTTTTTCCCTTCATCTGGGACCTTCCCTGGCCCTTGCACGGCCGGACCGCCCAGGTGACCCAGGCAGCCCGGGCGGCCCGGCTGGTAGCCTAGCATTTTTCTCATTTTGCTTTTCTTAGGAACACGTGTCTCATACAAGCAAACACTGATGAAAGAGAATTTTTGGGTTCAATTTGACAACATTGAACCGGGATTCCATGGTTTGCTGGTTGACAAACTGGAGAGACACTATCCGACAAATAAAATCCTCAAATGGATCCTGCCGACTCCAGATTTCCTAGCACCTCATGCCAGGATCATGGAGCCACATTGAACCGGGATTCCATGGTCTGCTGGTTGACAAACTGGAGAGACAGTATCCTGCAAATAAAATCCTCAAATGGATCATGCCGACTCCAGATTTCCTAGCACCTCACTGTGGCTCCATGACGGCCCTGCTAGAAGTAAGGACAGCTGACCCCCCTGTTTTTCCACTGACATGGAAATTCCAGATAGAGAGCAGAGCACTAGAAGTCAAGGTCTCTACCAAGACTTCTCCGATCTGTTTCAGATGCAGGGAACGCGGTCATAGGGGAACTGATCCGAATTGCCTGAAGTTTGAGGATGTCCCGGGCACCTGGTTCAGTGTAGATTCCAACTACGATGGTGGGGTGTTCTACAACAACTTGGATGACCCAGATTGGGTGTGGCATTACACCGATTAGGAACGTCGGGAAAAAAAATGAGCATTTTTCCCCATGCAGATAGCAAATGGCAGAAGAAAGCAACAGGCAAAGTGACAGGGAATCCAACAAAGATAAACACCAACCCATTAATCGACTCTCGTGTGGTTAGAGAAGAAAAGGTCAGGGAAGATCTGTTGTGGGACTTGGACGCAGTCCAAGAACAGGCAGAACTATACAGCAAAGAACCAGCAGCTCTTCAGTAATTTCTGAGACAGTTGGAACAAGAGGCCCAACAAAAAAGGGCCAAGACACAAACTTGCAACAAACGCACGCCAACAAACGCACGCTGGATGACTTCCAGGGGATGACAGAGATGGGTCTCAGGAAAAGGAAGGCAAGTAATTTGGAGGAGAAGAAGGGGACAGAATAGACCCATGCAGAAGAGGGAAGGATAATTACGGGTTCTGATTCCCTAGATGACGGGGTAGATAGCAAAGCAAGCAAGGAAAGTGAGGGACAGGGGAGACAGCCACAGATAGTGCATCAGAGTCCCAACGGTCTCTTCACTGGTTGAGGGAATATATCGAAAAGGCCGAAAGGGAGAGAGGGCATGCACTTGACATCAGAGCGGCCTGTCTGAAGCACATTGAGAGATCCCAAAAAAATGGGAAGAATGGGATAATCGCTGGCATTGAGAAGTCAAAAAATCAGTATGACACACTGAAGAAAGAGAAGGCAGAGGAATTTTCTGAATACACTGCTTTCAGATATGCAAAAAAAAGAGGGCAAGAAAACAAGGGTTAGCAGACAAGACAGTCCTCAACACCAAAGACCACTTTCAGGATCTGCGGCCAAAGAAATGGAAAACAGGGAAAAGTCAGAGAAAGAAGGAACCAAATGTGGATCAAACGGCGGCAGAAGAGGGATCAACACGCTTGCTATTGGAAAAAGGAGTGGCCGTGGTCGTGTCCCAGACAGAAAAATTAATTAAGTGGAACGCAGAGTACACACCAGAGTTCACTACCATTCAACACATCGCCAATGGGGAGGTACCACATGTGGTGGCCTCGGCCAAATCAGCTCGACTGACATTGATGGACACCCGCCCGCTGATTGCGGCCAGGTATGTCGAGAAAGAGGGAAATGGCAGCTCGCCACAGATGTGTCCGTCACAATCCCAAGGATTGAGGAAGGACAGAATGTCACCAGTATTCTTCAAGAAAAGGTAACAAACGGGTTCGAAATAGTTGCCTTGGACGTTGGTCAGGAGGACAGATCCTCCCAAGCCGGCCAGGAGGACCAGCAGGACCATCATATGGACCTAGAGAGGCACCCGGCATTCCAGCGGAACTGTTGGCGGTCTCTTGGCACACCTCTTGACTTCTAGGATTTTGAAGGGAGATAACGATCTGGACTCTAGAGTGTTTCCTATAGATCTGGAGAGAGATTATAGAAGCGATATGGAGGAGTAGCAAGATGAGGGCGAGGGAGCAGGGTCAAAGTCGGCCCTTGTCCCCGGACAGGGAATCAATGGAAGTGTAGGGGAATGCAAGCTAGATGATTCGGCCACCACTGGGCAACAGGACCCGCCGAGTGATGCGTCACAAGGGATGGATGCGAGCGATCAGGCCCCCTCCTAGGCTGTCTACCTCTATGATTATACCCCTTGCCTATTCCCTGTAGCCTCAATGATGGAGACTTTTAGAAAGGGGGCAAACGTAAAGGAAGTCCGGGTGGATTGGAAGACACAAGGTGTAGTCGTTAGGAGCTGGAATATTAACGGCCACGAAAACATTGTGAACGGAGAAGAAAAAATGAATGACATAATCAAAGGACTTACCGTTCACACAAATAAACTGACAGGTATCATATTGCTGCAAGAAACTCGTCTCACCTACTCAGCAGAACACAACAGAATTCGAAAACTCTTATCAAGGAAACTGAGAGGAATGAAGGACGAAATATGGTCCTCAGATAATACATTAAGCATGAAAGGAACAACCATCCTTATGCCCAAATCTTCTCGCCTATATACGACACGGTCGATAGTGGGCAAAGAGGCGGATACGGTAGACGGTAGATGGTGCGTTATGGATGTAAAGTGGAAGGAGGAAGAATTCATAATAATACGGTAGACGGTAGATGGTGCGTTATAGATGTAAAGTGGAAGGAGGAAGAATTCAGAATAGTCAATGTATATTCACCAAACAGCTGTTCAGTCAGATCGACAATAATAATAAACATCGGACATCCGATCCCCCCTTTGTCGCCCTGCGTTTTGGCCGGTGATTGGAACGCAACTATAGACTCCACCACTAATTATATAACTAGGTCCTCGGGTGCTCAGCTCACACAGGAGGCGGTGCCTATCCAAAACTTTGCATCCGGGGACAAGACCCTTTACATTGGTTAAAAAGAACCATGCTTTCTCCTTCATTGACTACTTCTTGATCTCAGGGACACTAATGGGGACAACCAAAAGCGTCGAGATCCTGCACCTCGCACCGTACCCGGGTTTCGACCACAAACTCATCGAACTTATAATCAGCTTCGAGCAGTATGTCAAAAAGGGGTTTAGCTTTCACAAACTCAACAACTAGGCAGGAGTTCAGGAGTGTTGGCAAAATTTGAGGGGTGCCTACCTACCCGTACAAGATCGGTGGGAGTGGTTTCAGGAAAGCTACTCCACATTATCACAAATGGTTGTGTGAGGAACAAGCCCTCAAGTGGCCCTATCAGACATCACATTGTTATGGGCTAAGCCCCCCAGCAAGCCAAGTGCCCGCCCTAAGTGAAGGTGGGCCTGAATATTCATCAAAGGCAAAATTCGACATTTCCATATGTGGGTATTCAGGCTCTCGCAGCACGCCAGTTGGTTGGGAAGACGCGTGAGCCTCATATTGATGTGTCATACAGTTGGCCCAGGCCTTGACAGTTGCGCCTGGGCACACATACACAAAGCAGGGCCGATACATTGGGAAGCAGGCCTTCGGCCCTTGGTAAAAGCAGCAGTGCCAGCACACCTGCCTAGGAGCCCTGCATAGATACAGCAAACAGCCCAAGTCTGGAGACTCAGGCCGTGCCTAACTGCAAAGGGCCCAGGCCCTCAACTGTAGCCTCGGGCCTGGGCGCCGGGTCTGGGACCCAACCGGAAGCTACTGGAAGCTTCCAGCCAAGCCGCACGCAGCATCCAGGAGGCTGCCACTTCCACAAAAGGAAGGAAGCAGCCCAGGCCAGGCATTCTGGCCAGCGCTGGCAATGCGAAAGTGTTGTTGCACTCTCGCTTGATGCTGCGGTGCTGCCAAGGGCACTGACAGGCCGCGAGAGGTGTTGTGGGGCGCTGCAGGGCAGCAGGGCGCAAGCAGCCATAGCCGGGCTGCTGGGTGCCAGGGGGTACAACGGATGATCGGGTGGTCTTCAGGGAGGGAGGCGCTGTGTGGGGTAATCAAGGTCTGATTGAGGGTGACGAGATACGTACCTGGTACATGAAGAGAGGTCGGCAATGGTGTTGGCAGTCATGTACATTGGTCTTCGAGAGTCAAAGTGATCCTGTTGCGTGAACCGGCTGTAGGTAGGCTAGTCAGGTAGAGTAGGCTGGGCGCCGAGCGCCGGACAGGAGAAAGCGACTTTGGATACTATGTTGGTGTGGCCTGCGCGCTTGGACATTGGCTCATTACTTCATTGTATTGCTCTATATGGATGGTTTTCTCGGTGCATTTGTACTCTCTGCTTGGGACATAACTACTTGTTCAGCTGTGTGATTTCGCAACTTGGTTTTATGTATATCGCTCACACTCATATTCCTTGGAGTTGCTAGAATTTCGAGGAAATTAGCGACCGACAGGAAACAAAGGAAACAATAATTGGAAACAACCCTAAAGATTGCAGAGATAAATCTGATTGATAACCCCTCTTCTGCACTTTACACGGATATTTTCGAGAAGGCAAGAGAAAAACACTTCTTTGCAAGAATCAAAGCGAACTCAAGGGCTAACGTGATAGAAAGCCTGAAAACCCACTCAAATCCAAATGAAACAGTGACAGACAGGGAAGGAATGCTGAACGTAGCCAAGGAATTCTATGAAGAGCTCTATCACATGAAGACCCCTATGCCTACTCCGCCCAGCACTAGAGAGGCACGGACTAGGATGCTACAATACCTGGAACAAACGATAACTCAAGAACAAGCAGAAGCTCTGGACAAGCCCATCATCATGGAAGAACTGCAAGGTGTTGTCCAAAGTACGAACAACAATAAGTCACCAGGAATCGACGGGTTGACAAAAGAATTCTGGGAAAAATTATGACCACTCTTAGGGGGCGATGTGCTGAACTTCTACAACGACAGCTGGTTCAAGGGGGGACTGGGAAATCTACCGAGTAGCAGCGTGGTCACATTGTTGTACAAAAAAGGGGAGAAAGAAGATATCAGGAACTATAGACCCATCTCGCTTCTAACCCTTCCCTATAAGATCCTAGCCAAAGCTCTGGCTTTTCGAATCCTAGACCTGACAGACAAATGCTTTCATATAGACCAAACAGGCTTCATCCTTGGAAGGTACATCTTGGACAATGTGCTGACCCTCAACGAACCGGCCAACAAAGTGAGAGAAAAAAGGATAAACACAGCAATTCTTTTTTTGGATTTTGAAAAGGCCTACGACCAGGTCAACTGGGCCTTTCTCAATGCAAGCATGGAAAATATGGGAGTGGGCCCAAATTTTAGGAAGTGGGTGTGCATTCTGTACAATGACGCCATAGGATGCGTCCAAGTCAATGGCTTGCTATCTGACTGCTACCCAATCTCTCGGTCAGTTCGCCAGGGGGACCCGCTAGCCCCCTCAATCTTGCTCTTCGTGATGGAAGCGATAGCCTCATTCCTACATAAAGATCCCTCCATACACAGGCTACCAGAGGTAAATGTAGGAACAGCCCACCACCTACAGTTCCCGACAGTAGTAATGTTTGCAGACGATCTCACGGTCCTCGTAAGAGCTTTAGACTCCTCGTTCACCGCATTAGTAAGAGCAATGGAAGCTTTCAGACTGGCATCAGAAATGAAGATTAATTGGAAGAAAACAATCGGCTGGTGGCCATCGGAAGAGGAGTTTCCCCAGCGTCAAGGCGCCCAGGCAGACATGACTTGGGAGACACCTGAGACCCCTACGTGATATCTAGGCATATTGCTGACAAAAGACGGCTTTGCCCCTCAAATGGCCCAAAATATACTCGTTAAACAAATTAACAAACTAGGCAGATGGGTAGCACATTCACATCATTGTTGGGGCGAGCACTTGCCATCAACACATCTATTTTTTCAATGATGTGGTGTATAGCGTCAATCTGGACAGTTCCGGACCATACAGTCAAGGAACTTAACCGCAAAGCAAGAGCATACTTATGGTCGGGAGATCGCAACAAAGAGAACTGTATACCAAAGATAGCATGACACTACGTCACAAGGGAACCAGCCAGAGGAGGTCTTGGTATCGTAGACCCCGAACAGGAAACCAAAGCCTTACAAGTTAAATGGATAGTCAAACTTCTGACTAAACCTGGGACGGCATGAAACAAACTGGCCTTGGATAGCATCAGCGGCCTAGCACCGACAGCCTCACCAGCAAACATGTCCGGTCTGTTCTGGCCCTCTGGGTAATGACACAGGAATGGATCCCAAGCACAGGATGCAGAAATTGGAGAAGAGGAGTCGGTCCAAACAAAACCAGGCCCCCCACACCATATTGGACTGCATTGCTACGGATATGGTGGGAAGTCATGCCGAAGAAGGTGGGTGGACCCAAATCCAAAGATGAGGTATTGAGGCAACCCCTGTTTGGTAATCCATGGGTAAGAGACGAAGTGATCACCAACTATACCTTAAGCCTAGAGGAAGGAGATGGTTATCGTGGATCAAACATGGAGTTAGAAAAGTGAGCCATCTGTGGAATGAGGAGAAAAAGGACTGGGTGACAGAACAGGAACTGGCCTTCCAGCTCAAAGGATGTCACCAACGAGATGAGAACTTACAATCCATTACCCACTGCATCCCAGAAGGCTGGAAGGAGTTGTTGAGCGAAATCTCAACCTGGAAATCGGGTGAATGCGGAGTGAGGGTGCAGGATTTAACGCCTTCAAAGGCCTATCAGTTCTCCCATAAACAGCAAGGGTCGGATACCCTGGGTGTGTTTACCTCTTTTCCAATTACCCCCTCCACGCAAGGCCTCCCATCTATCATGAATAAGGAGGTGGAAAAAACAGTCCTAAACCCTTTTGTTCTCAGAAAAATATGAGTGTCGGGATCGTGGCCAAAAACAATCTTCAGAATAGCTACGGCGATTCAAGATCTGGAATTTGATCCAGCAGAGCAGGCTTGGACACCAGATAGAAGCAGAAGTCTCAAAACGAATGTCCCCATCCAGGAATAGACAGTCAAACTGTGATACAACTTACTCCTCAAAACGAAGGATCCTGACCCAACGATCAAGAATAGATGGCAGAAGTTACTAGTCCACGATGCTAGTCTGATCCCACAAATACCATGGAAGACATTCAAATCAATCCGTCCGGTCAAAATCAGAAGCCTCCAATGGCTCATCTCGTACGTGGCTCTACCGGTTAATCAGTGACTGCATATTAGAAGAAGTCAGAATTGCCCCAACAGTTCAGACTGATGTGCGGTATGTTCAGATAATGAACCAGAAGATATGCTACATTGCCTGATATGATGTAGAGAGGCAGTGGAATACTGGGCGAGGGCCTGGGATCTCTGGGATTCCCTCTTCTCGACCCCCCTCCCTGAGCACCCCATCCAATTCCTTCTATGGACTAACATCGCAGCTCAATTCCACAAGACAGAGAGAATATGAATGATCAGAAAGGTGACGCTGTGGTCCATATGGAAGGAAAGGTGCTACAGAACCATTGAGGGGCTCTCAACGCCAAGGGAGAAGGTATGAGCGGAGACAAGGACCTTCATCCAGGCTGAGATTCTCTGCAAATGGCATAAGACGAGACACTCCATGCCAGATGACGAAGAGCAACAGAGGAGAATCAAGGCAACATTCACTAAGGTGTGGCTCGCAGGGGGTGAAGTTGGAGAGATAAATGACCTTTGCATACGGTGGAAAGACTGGCACAACTCAGAAGCAGGGTGAAGAAGGCAGAGATCCCAGCCAGCAGATGGACAAGATCCATCACAGGCCACATAACATTGAAGGGCAATTTCCGAGATTGCATCCTACGCAGCTTCTTTTTACCTTTCTTGGTCTTTATTATTTATCTGACAGGCTCATAATGTGGACCTGAGAGGAAAGGTGGAAGCAAGGCAAGCCGACGATCAATCCTCCACGATGATGGAGTAATTAATGCTGGTCAGGGGTCCTTCGGCCAGACGGAAGGAAGCGTGAGTGTGTGTCTTGATGTAACATTTTATTCTGACCTGCCGGTGGAATAGGAACCGGACTGATGCTCCCCAGAATGGAAATGGAGTCAGGGCCATAAGGGCCTGTTTCTTTTTTTTTAAAAAGGAATACCTGCAGTGGCCCTAAAGGGCCTCTGCTCACCACATGCACAAAAGACAAAACATATGGCGGCGTATTACTCCAAGTTCTAGCAGAAGATTCGTTCTAATTTTGCACATTTGGGGAGTAGTGCAGCCAAGCCCTGAAAACCATGTGCGGAGACTAACAGGGCGTAGCTAAGTGAGCAATCCATAACTGCTGAAACACAGACCTGAATTTGAATCCTCAGTATTTATTCGGCCAGCTCGTGCTTCACTTCATATTCACTGCCTGCCTCAATTTTGGTGGAGACATCATTTCAACCGAGGCCTTCTGCGCTAAATTGCTGCGAGGACCCTTTAGATTACCTGCATGGGCCCTCTGATACGTGTGAAGGGGATCCGTTTCTCTCTCTCTCTCTCTCTCTCTCTCTCTCTCTCTCTCTCTCTCTCTCTCTCTCTCTCTCTCTCTCTCTCACCGAAAGAAATTAAAAACTGAGCGCATCACTAATTTGCGCATGGCAGTGTTGCACACCCCGACAGTCGGGGGCCCTTGACTGGTCGGCTGCTGACCAGCCGACCGGTCAGCTGGTCGGCACCCGCTGGTCGGGGGTCAACGGCACCCCTCACAATTTAAAAAAAAAAATTGGGTCCAGAATCCCTAATAACCCCACCAACACTGCTGTGATCCCTGAAAACTCATGCACGTGCGCGCGCGCCCGAGAGAGAGAGAGAGAGAGAGCAGCCCTTTATCATAATCCTAGAGGCCCCTGCAAATAATTAGCAAGGGCCTCCTCTCCACGAAAGTGGCACTTCTCAAACAGATTGTAGTTGATCTATTGATTCTTAGATGAGTGAAATTAGATTGAGTGTTTGGATGATGGGGGTATAGCTCAGCTGGTAGAGCGCCGCTCTTGCAAGTGTGTCGAGAATGTCTAGATTTTGAGGATACTCAGTAATGAGTGACAAGGATAGCTTTTTCTTATTTATTATTGGGTAGTTCCCATTATTTGGAACTTGTTGTTTACCTAAATTGAAATTAAATGTACTAAGGACATGTAGGACACCAACTATATATGGTGTAGATTCGCATCAAGGTCCGTGTTTCAGCAGTTATGGGAGCACGGAGCACGTGATTATCTGGGCAGTAGCAGGCCAACTCACCACGTGCTTTTCAG